>JARQOC010000006.1:68309813-68400187 GCA_033576535.1 Allobates femoralis | reverse complement strand
AGAAATGTCTAGGTCACCTAAATGTTTTATATCAAAAAATCAAAAAAAGTGACCAATTTCATAACCTTATGGTCATGACATTTTTGGACACATGGCAAGTCTGATTTCTAACCTGCACAGGATATTTAATAAATGTGAAATATGTCATCTGTATTTAGAATCTGGGTGCCAGCAGTCACCTGCTGACCTTCAGTTATAAAGGTATTAGAAAAGTGCAGTTTTTCTTTTAATCACTTACTGCCAAAGCCTATTTTTACCTTCTAAACCAGATCTTTTTTTCATTCAGATCAGTGTTATTTCTATAAATATTAACTTGCAAATGCTTCAACATATTCAAGTAATTCTGACATTTTTTTATTGACGCATTGTGCTTCATATTATTGATAAATCTAATTTACTATAATTTGTGCGTATTTAGGAAAAAAATTGAAAATTTAATGAATATTAAATATCAAGTGCCTTGCCCCAATTTAACTGCCTGCATGCAACTTGGGCAGCGTTCATGTCCCAATAATCATCACACACAGTTCCCCATACTCCATCATAGAGGATTTCTACACGACCGTTACATTGACCATTGCCATTTACCAGTCTTAAAGATATGTCTGAACCTAAAAAAAGTAGTAATACAAAATGGTCATTTCCAAAAATGTTTCAAAAAGATATTCCCAACACCCAACTTGACTTTATTATTTCTGAAAATCTTAACAAAAAATCACAGATACACAACATTTTTAAGAGATACCGTATATACTCGCGTATAAGCTGAGTTTTTCAGCCCAAAAATTGGGCTGAAAAGTCCCCCCCTCGGCTTGTACGCAAGTCATCGGTATACACAGCCCCCGCCCATCGGTATACAGCCCCCCCATCGGTATACAGGCCCTCCCTTGGTGCCGCAAACCTGTAAAGGAATAATCATTATACTTATCCCTGTACTCGCTGCTGCCGCCGCCACCATCGCGCTCCTCAGGCTTCATCCAGCTTCTTCCGGCTTCCTCCTCCGGTGGGCACAGGCAATGACATCATTGTCTGTGCGCCGGAGGAGGAAGCCGGAAGAAGCCGGATGAAGCCGGAGGAGCGCGGTGCAGAGCAGCGGCGGCGGCTAGGACAGGGATAAGTATAATGATTATTCCTTTACAGGTTTGCGGCACCAAGGGGGGGGCTGTATACTGACTGGGGCCTGTATATACCACCACTGGGGCCTGTATACTGATGGGGGGGCTGTATACCGACTGGGGCATGTATATACCACCACTGGGGCCTGTATACCGATGGGGGGGCTGTATACCGACTGGGGCCTGTATATACCACCACTGGAGCCTGTATACCGATGGTGGGGCTGTATACAGACTGGGGCCTGTGTGACGAAATGGACTTCTTCAATGTAGGACATATGATGATTTCTTATGTAACCCAGACATATCATATTGTATATAGGCTTGTAAACTTGTATTGGCCAAGGAGAATTTCCTACAGTATTTTCATAGATGACTGGTGTAAGTTTAGCTTGGTAATGTAATTATCTAACTTGTTTGTCATAGCAGGCCAGAGAACTTAATTATGCTAATCGTCCATTGTCTATTACCCTGTGAATGTTGATTCCATGTACAGGGGCCCCAGCCACGATTGTTTAAGTGTCATTGATTGCAGACTCAATGTCTCATACTAACATTCCATTGTATCACTGCTAGGTGCTATATCAATCAGCATTTGGATTGCGATAGTACTAAAATATGTTAAATGAGGATTGGAGTTCAGCCAATGAAAAGACTGTGTTGTTGAACCAATCATGACGTCCCCAATATCCTACAATGAGGGCTGAGGGTATATAAGGAGGACTGTTCACTTTGACCAGCAGATTGGAATTAGATTCTGTCTAGTGGCCTCAGTCTAGGGATTTCGGTCCCGGCTCGAGGTCCACTGGATTGGAGATTGGAGATTGAAGATTGGATACAGGCAGCTAATCTAGGGTCTTCGGATCTGGTTAGCGAGCCATAACCCTAGGCCCAGGCATTTCGGTGCCGACCAAGGGGACCAGAACACGGACTAAAGAACCACAAGGACTTCAGCATCGGATTATCGGATTCGGCTGTGATAGACTGCTTAAGGACAAGGAAGCAACCCAGGTTGGGACGATACAGTCACCTGGCTACAGACTTTGCCGTGCTACATTCTAATCCTTGGTGAGCCAGCGGAAGGGTGAGACTCTGTTGCCTGTTACATGTTGTGTTTTGCTTGGTTATGCGTTATATGCTGTTAACTGTTTGGGGATCCAATAAAGCCTTAATATTGTGATTCCCTCACCCTGTGTTGTCTGAGTAGTGTTCCGCCCACGGTTAAGGAGCTCGGGCGTTCAGTTGGGGATGAGCCCTGGTCCACGCTGTCTTTGTAAAGGCGGCTGGGCCTGCGGACGAGAGCACCCACTGACTCCCGGGTCTCCACAGCCTGCATATACCACCACTGGGGCCTGTATACCGATGGGGGGGGCTGTATACCGACTGGGGCCTGTATATACCACCACTGGGGCCTGTATATACCACTACTGAGGCCTGTATATATCACCACTGGGGCCTGTATATACCACTGGGGCTGCTGTATATACTGCTGGGGCCTGTATATACCACTGGGGAGGCTGCTGTATACTACCACTGGGGAGGCTGCTGTATACTACCACTGGGGAGGCTGCTGTATACTCCCACTGGGGAGGCTGCTGTATACTACCACTGGGGAGGCTGCTGTATACTACCACTGGGGAGCCCTGTATACCACACTGCTGGGGGCTGTATACCTGTGCTGGGGTCCACCCTTGGCTTATACACGAGTCAATAGGTTTTCCCAGGTTTTGGGGGCAAAAGTAAGGGGGTTGGCTTATACACGGGTCGGCTTATACACTAGTATATACGGTACATTTGAAAACCAAGAAGTCATAAAGATTTTAATTGATTCTTGTCTACAGTACATAAATATGCTAAGAAAATGATAACTGCAATCACATATAGCAAAAAAATTATATTAATTTCAGTTAAAATACTCTGCATATGTTTCTTCAGGTTTAAAATTTTCTCTGACACCTTATATATTTTTACGGGCAGTGTAATAAAATTTCTGGATGGAGGGCAACCGTGATTCCTAACCTATACTGGATATTTAATAAATGTGTAGTGTGTTAATTGGTCAATTGCATCACTAATATTTGCCTTTAAAAAAAAAAAAAAAAAATTAGAATGTTGGTGCAACTTTAGAAGGTGTTAAAACGTTTGCAATTTGTGAATCAACAACCTCTGAATCAACATGTTAGGTTATAGCCTTAAAGTCTACCGTCAACCTTAAAAACTATTAAACTATATGTAGGTACTGTGGCTGCTGGGTTCCTTCTGATGCATGAAAATTCTAGGCCCATGAGGCTGAAGTTTGTGAGAAGATCTTGCATGATTAATGCATTGATGCTATGAACTGATCTGCCTATTCCCCACTCCTGAAGCCAATCGAGCACATCTGGAACATCATGTCTCGTTTAATCCACCAACACCACATTGCACCACAAACTGTCTCTGAGTTGATTGATGCTTTAATGCAAGTCTGGGAGGAGATCCCCTAAGGGAACCTCCACCCCCTCATCAGGAGCATGCCCAGGCACTGTAGGGAGGTCATACAGGCACGTCGAGGCTACACAAACTACTGAACCACTTTATCTTGTCTTGAGGCATTTCCACTGAAATTTGATAAGCCTAAAATTTGATTTTCCACTTGATTTTGAGTATCATACCAGATCCAGACCTTCATGGGATATTAATTTTTATTTACATAGATTTTTTTATTTTTTTATTGTTCTCAATGCATTTCACTATGTAATGAATACAAATTTGCCACAGGAATACATCATTCATTGAGATCTAGGATGTGGTATTTTAGTGTTCCCTTTATTTTTTTGAGCAAGTACTTCTCTCAAATGTGGTAGAAAAAACCTGGCGATAGATTCCCTTAAAACCTATAGCTTCTGCCGACTGACTTTAGATGTCATCATCTGAGGGTACTACTTCCTTTCTGATGTTTGGAGATGTAAGAAAGAAAAAAGCCATGTAGCACCCCACAGTGTCAGAAAATCTCCAGGGATTCAGTTACCGGGGGTAGCTGGGAACCTGAGATGATGAATTGGGTTAATTTTTACCAGTAACACTCACGTGATAACTGGTATACACCATATACTGGCAATCACATAAATCAAACTGACATCACAGGTAAAAAATTATTTCTCTGCCATCTTACTTGATCAAACAAATGTATAGTAATATTCCATGTACAGCAGAGTGGTCCATGTACAGTATGTTTTTCTCGCAACAATTGACTTATAATAGTAAGGTATGCAGCCACTCGCAGCATGCTGCAGATTTGCCCAGTACACCGAATTTTGAACATGAAAAAGAACAGATTTGCTCTGACCTATTGGTGCAAGTGCATTACGATGTTTTCTCGCATTTCATTCGCAGATTTTGTACGCAGATGTGAGTAAACACTAAGGGTATGTCCACACAATAGGTATTTGCAGTGGAATGGACGCAGCATGTTATCACTACGTCCAGATTGCTGAACTGTGCAGTACAAGCACATTGGATGGGATTTACAGAAATCCTGAGCCCACTATGCATGTTTTTTCTGCAGCACAAACTGACCTGCAGGGAGTCTTTCTGTGCTGCTGCTTGTCCGTTACATGTCAATTCAGCACTGCAGAGTTGGAGGCAATATCGGTTTGTTAAGTCAGGGAAAAGCCGCCGTGACCCAAATGCTTATCATGTTATATAAAAATATAAGGGGAGATAACAGAGGCGCAATAGTGCCCTATCACTGAGTATGAGCAGGGTCTTATAGGTATAATCAGGTTTACACTAACCTGGTCCAGTTGTGATTCCCACAACTGGAGTAAAGGCGTTGGTTTAGTAATGCAGGCTACCGCTGGACTTCCGCCTCCACATGATAGTGGGTACTTCAGAAGTTCTGGAATCAACAGGTGTGTTACAGTCCGCGCTGCCCGGTCATCCAAGGAAACACAAGGGAAACAATGTTCCAAGCACAAAGTTTCTTTATTCTTCAAACCAACGCGTTTTGACGCCCAATCCTTGCGCCGTCTTCAGGGTATTACAAACACCATATCTGACCTCCTTTATATATCATATATAGAGGGGTGTGTGAAAAAAGGGGAGTGGTAGTAGGTGTTGACCCTGTTAATGACGTCAATATCGTCACTCTTAGGGGTGTAACCTTACATTTTGGCGCAAAAACACTCATAAAAGGGTTTTACATATATAAAAAAGTCAATAATCAATTTAAAACCAAGTACAATAATCACCAAATCAACAAATATTAAAATAATGATATATATCCTAAAATACGAATAAAAACAGCACTTTTAATAGATAAAATATGATGTTAGCATCTTAGACGGTATTAGAACCTGTGTGGTCAGATTTGGGCTCTTGTGTCTTGTCAATGAGGCTATATCATTTATTACTTCTTTTTCCTTTTTTTCTTTTTAGATATGTCAACAAATCAATCCATCGGAGACAGGAGGCCAGGATCTCACTATATGTCTGATTATTATGTTACAATATTTGTAAATGTATGTGTGAAACATGAATTAAATAAAAATTGAAATTCAAAAAAAATTATTATGGACAAAAAACAATATAATAAAAAATCTTAGTTATAATAAAACTATTACAAAAATTTATAAAAATTGTTGTTATGTGAAGTTCTTTTCATTTTGTATCAGGTTAACATGAAACCATTAGTGCATAAGTATATTTCTAGGGAGAGTCATTATATTTCCTAGGTAAAAATGTAGCTTTATTTTTCTATCATGTAATTTATTAAAAAAAACACTAGATGGCGATGTTGTTAAAGCGGGTATAGGAGCCGCAATGCAATTTCTCACCACTGGTGTCGCTGGTGCTATGCGAGTCAATGTAACCGTGCTAGGTGTAGTATAATTGTCCGCCACTGGTGGCATTGTTCCAGTGATTCTCTATTCTACCCGACAATATGAAGAATTCCTACATAGGTATAGTGATATTTATTCAAAAGTTGGACAATATAAATAGCTACATTAATTAGTGTTTTTTTAAGTGAATTGTGATTGAAATTGATATAAAATTATGAATATATAACTCAATATTAGTGGGCCTGTGAACTATGTGTTTATCTAATTAAAATGGTGGAATGTGTAAATTCAGACTTAGCAAATATAAAAAAATATATAAAAAATATAAAAATAATAATAATAATAATCCATAAAGTCTATAAGTGGATGTACAAAATAAGTGGTTCACACTGGTTTTCTTATATCAGTTCTGAAACAATGTTAAGTCCTCTTGGTTTCAGTGTGTTAAGCTGGAACATCCAAAATTTCTCCTTTCTTTTTAGTATCTCAAATCTGTTGGGTATGTCAGGCTGTATATGTTCAATTGGAGTTAGTTTAAGCAAGGATGGATCATTATTATGTTTTTGTGCAAAATGAGCTGATAATCCATGGAACTTAAAGCCTTTCCTTACATTCGATCTATGCTTGTTAACCCTTTCATGCAATGGTCTTATAGTCCTCCCCACATACTGGAGCCTGCAAGGGCAAAGGTAAATAACATAGTCTGTTTCACAGTTCATGTCTTGCTTAATAGGGTATAGTGTTCCAGAAACTGTAGATGTAAATTCTCCTGTGTTCTGTATGATTTTGCAGCATAGGCACCTTCTCCTTCTACATTTGCTGGATCTTGCTTGTGTTTCTTTTCCAGTTCTTTCTCTCTCGGTCTTTTTCTTTAGCCTGCTGGGTGCAATGATACTTTTAATGTTCGGGGCACGCCTATATGTTATCCCTGGTCTATTGGGGATCATTTTCCCCAGTATGGGGTCTGCTTTCAGTAGATGCCAGTGCTTTTCAAGGCTCTCCCTTATAGTCTTGTGGCAGCTGTTGAACCTCGTAATAAAGTTGAAACTGTGTACCTCATTTCCTCTATGCTTTCTTTCCTGGGACAGGAGATTCTCTTGAGTTAGGAGTTTACTGCTATCTCTGGCAGCTTTTACCAGGTTTTTAGGATATTTTCTTACCAAGAATCTCTTGGTTAGGATGTCAGCTTGCTCATCAAAATCTTCTTCCCTGGTGCAATTCTTCTTAATGCGTTTATATTGGTTGGCTGGTATGTTTTGTAGCCATTTATTATAGTGTGCACTTCTGTAGTTTATATACGAATTCCTATCAGTCTCTTTAAAAAAGTTTTGGTGTTTATCCTATTATTAGCCACAAATATAGTAAGGTCTAGGAAGTTAATATTATATTTGTGGCTAATAATAGGATAAACACCAAAACCTTTTTTAAAGAGACTGATAGGAATTCGTATATAAACTACAGAAGTGCACACTATAATAAATGGCTACAAAACATACCAGCCAACCAATATAAACGCATTAAGAAGAATTGCACCAGGGAAGAAGATTTTGATGAGCAAGCTGACATCCTAACCAAGAGATTCTTGGTAAGAAAATACCCTAAAAACCTGGTAAAAGCTGCCAAGATAGCAGTAAACTCCTAACTCAAGAGAATCTCCTGTCCCAGGAAAGAAAGCATAGAGGAAATGAGGTACACAGTTTCAACTTTATTACGAGGTTCAACAGCTGCCACAAGACTATAAGGGAGAGCCTTGAAAAGCACTGGCATCTACTGAAAGCAGACCCCATACTGGGAAAAATGATCCCCAATAGACCAGGGATAACATATAGGCGTGCCCCGAACATTAAAAGTATCATTGCACCCAGCAGGCTAAAGAAAAAGACCGAGAGAGAAAGAACTGGAAAAGAAACACAAGCAAGATCCAGCAAATGTAGAAGGAGAAGGTGCCTATGCTGCAAAATCATACAGAACACAGGAGAATTTACATCTACAGTTTCTGGAACACTATACCCTATTAAGCAAGACATGAACTGTGAAACAGACTATGTTATTTACCTTCTTGAGTGCCCTTGCAGGCTCCAGTATGTGGGGAGGACTATAAGACCATTGCATGAAAGGGTTAACAAGCATAGATCGAATGTAAGGAAAGGCTTTAAGTTCCATGGATTATCAGCTCATTTTGCACAAAAACATAATAATGATCCATCCTTGCTTAAACTAACTCCAATTGAACATATACAGCCTGACATACCCAACAGATTTGAGATACTAAAAAGAAAGGAGAAATTTTGGATGTTCCAGCTTAACACACTGAAACCAAGAGGACTTAACATTGTTTCAGAACTGATATAAGAAAACCAGTGTGAACCACTTATTTTGTACATCCACTTATAGACTTTATGGATTATTATTATTATTTTTATATTTTTTATATATTTTTTTATATTTGCTAAGTCTGAATTTACACATTCCACCATTTTAATTAGATAAACACATAGTTCACAGCCCCACTAATATTGAGTTATATATTCATAATTTTATATCAATTTCAATCACAATTCACTTCAAAAAACACTAATTAATGTAGCTATTTATATTGTCCAACTTTTGAATAAATATCACTATACCTATGTAGGAATTCTTCATATTGTCGGGTTGAATAGAGAATCACTGGAACAATGCCACCAGTGGCGGACAATTATACTACACCTAGCATGGTTACATTGACTCGCATAGCACCAGCGACACCAGTGGTGAGAAATTGCATTGCGGTTCCTATACCCGCTTTAACAACACCGTCATCTAGTGGTTTTTTTAATAAATTACATGATAGAAAAATAAAGCTACATTTTTACCTAGGAAATATAATGACTCTCCCTAGAAATATACTTATGCACTAATGGTTTCATGTTAACCTGATACAAAATGAAAAGAACTTCACATAACAACAATTTTTATAAATTTTTGTAATAGTTTTATTATAACTAAGATTTTTTATTATATTGTTTTTTGTCCATAATAATTTTTTTTGAATTTTAATTTTTATTTAATTCATGTTTCACACATACATTTACAAATATTGTAACATAATAATCAGACATATAGTGAGATCCTGGCCTCCAGTCTCCGATGGATTGATGTGTTGACATATCTAAAAAGAAAAAAAAGGAAAAAGAAGTAATAAGTGATATAGCCTCATTGACAAGACACAAGAGCCCAAATCTGACCACACAGGTTCTAATACTGTCTAAGATGCTAACAACATATTTTATCTATTAAAAGTGCTGTTTTTATTCGTATTTTAGGATATATATCATTATTTTAATATTTGTTGATTTGGTGATTATTGTACTTGGTTTTAAATTGATTATTGACTTTTTTATATATGTAAAACCCTTTTATGAGTGTTTTTGCGCCAAAATGTAAGCTTACACACCTAAGAGTGACGATATTGACGTCATTAACAGGGTCAACACCTACTACCACTCCCTTTTTTCACACACCCCTCTATATATGATATATAAAGGAGGTCAGATATGGTGTTTGTAATACCCTGAAGACGGCGCAAGGATTGGGCACCGAAACGCGTTGGTTTGAAGAATAAAGAAACTTTGTGCTTGGAACATTGTTTCCCTTGTATTTCCTTGGATGACCGGGCAGCGCGGACTGTAACACACCTGTTGATCCCAGAACTTCTAAATGCTTATCATGGGCATGGGCAACTGCGTTCACCTGCGGAGATACCGAGAATCCTCGCATCTCCATATCGTGTGCACATACCCTAAAAGTGAAAACTTTAGTGTGAAAAAAAGAAAA
This sequence comes from Allobates femoralis, assembly GCA_033576535.1. Taxonomy (NCBI): domain Eukaryota; kingdom Metazoa; phylum Chordata; class Amphibia; order Anura; family Aromobatidae; genus Allobates; species Allobates femoralis. The sequence goes on along the minus strand of JARQOC010000006.1, from coordinate 68,390,436 downwards.
TGTCAAAATGACGACCTATTGTTATCAAATTCTGCGAATCAACTATCCACCTGCATAAAATCCTGGAGGGGTCTAGTTTCTAAAATGGGGTAATTTGTGGGGGTTTCTGTTGTTTAGGCACCCTAGGAACCCTGCAAATGTGACATAGTGCCTGCAATATATTTCAGCTTTTTCAAAATGCAAATATTCCTCCTTCCACTCTGAGTCCTTCCATTTGTCCAAAGAGAAGCTTCTGACCACATGTGGGAGTATCGCCGCGCTCAGAAGAAAGTGGGCAACAAAGTGTGGTGTCAACTTTTTTGGTATTACTTCTTGGAGAAGTGAGAAATTTGGCACTATTTTTGTGATAAAAAGAGAATTTTCAAAATGAGGAACTATTGTTAACAAATTTGTGAAATGCCACAAAATGCCCACTTTACCCCTGGATAAAAGTTTTGTGGAGTCTAGGTTCCAAAATGGGGTCACTTTTTGAGGGTTTATGATGATTAGGCACACTAGCAGCCTTGAAAATGCAATATGGGGCCAACAATCTATTTTAGCTTTTCCAAAATTCAAATATTGTGTCACGCTTCCGGGGAAAGGCACACTAGAGTGGACCTACTGGGCCGTGGTACCAAAATCCCCTGGGTGAGCTGGACCTAGTTTAACCAACCCCTACACAGGGATTGTCAGGGGCAAGCCCAGGGGGTCTAAATACCACGGCTGCTAGTACAAGGGGGGCGGCTCGTAAGTTTAGCCTATGCTACGGAACAGCTAAGGATTCCGGGTAACGGTACAAGGCTAGGTGAACAGGAATGTTGCTACCAGGGAAGAGCACAGCTAGGGTTCCAGGTAACAGGGTACAAGGAAGGCTTGGCTAACAATCAACAAGGCAGAAGCAAACTAACTTAATAATCAGACACCTCCCATCAGTAGAGGTGGCCTGATATACCAGAGGAAGAGCAGCTATTGGTCAAGGGGAGTGTCAGGTTGGACCGTGCCAGCCCCTAGAGTCACAGGGGAGGAGTGTACCTAGTGCACCGCTGATTGGTCACATGAATACGACCATTGTAATGTGATCATGTGTGAGCCTGGTGATCAGCTGACAGGAAGGGAACCCGGCGATGGCTCCAAGACACAGTACGCCTGGATGCCGGATGCCCGGTCGGCAGAGAAGCAGAGGATGCCAACCTGGGAGAGGTGAGCTGGGGAGTGGTGCCAAGGGACCTAACAGTACCCCCTCCCTCATGCCTTCTCCTCCAAAGGTGCGTTAAGAACCTCGCCAGAATGCGTGGAGCATCAATGTTCTCCCGTGGCTCCCAGGTCCTCTCCTCAGGACCGAAGCCAACCCAGTCAATCAAGAAGAGGGTCTTGCCTCTACTCTTCTTCATGGCAATGATGTCCCTGACCTCATAGACATTCTTGGAGCTGAGAGGCCGTGGCACAATGCCGGAGGATGGATGGAAACGATTAAGCACCACCGGTTTCAACAACGAGACATGAAAGGAATTGGGGATGCAAAGTGAAGAAGGCAGTCTCAACTTTTAGGCAACATTGTTGATGTGTCCAAGGACTTTGAAAGGAGCGATATAACGTGGCCCTAACTTGTAGGATGGCACCTTCAGCCTGACGTATCTGGAAGAAAGCCACACTTTATTGCCCGGGAGATAAGACGGTGCATCTAAGCATCTCTTATCGGCATGTCTCTTCATCCTGCTGGAGGCTTGTGTAAGGGCGTCTCTGGTCTCACTCCAGATCTTGGTAAAGTCCACGGACAATGCATCAGCCGCCGGGTTGCCGGACGCTGGGGAGAACGGAAGAGGTAAACCTAGATGTTGCTCGAATACCACGATAAAGGGTGATTTAGCTGATGACTCACTGGAGTGATTATTGAAAGCGAATTCCGCCCAAGGAAGGAAACTGGTCTACTTATCGTGATGAGCATTGGTGAAGTGCCGGAGGTAGGTGGTGAGGACTTGGTTAATGCGCTCCACCTGCCCGTTGGACTGCAGATGATAAGCCGAAGAGAATTCCAACGTGATGTCCGTATGCTTGCACAGCGCCCTCCAGAACCGGGAAGTGAACTGAACTCCCCTATCGGACACGATATGATGAGGAAATCCATTGAGCCGGGAGATCTGTTCGATGAATGTCTTGGCTAACTCAGGAGCGGATGGTAGACCAGGCAAAGGAACTAAATGTGCCATTTTAGAGAAGTGATCCACTATTAACCATATGACCGTACAGCCGGAGGAGCAGGGTAGATCCGTAATGAAATCCATGGCTATGTGTTGCCAAGGAGCCGATGGGACCGGGAGAGGCAGTAGACGTCCAGCCAGTAACTCTCTGCACACCTTATTTCTAGCACAGGACAGACATGAAGCAACAAAGTCATGGACGTCTTGACGGATAGTATCAATAAAAAAATGGTGGGGGAACAAGAGGCGCAATAGTGCCCTATCAAAAGTGACACTGACAGTATGGGTGGCGTATATAGATTCCACTCACCTATTCCAGTTGTGTAACCCACAAATGGTTTGAAGGCATGAAAGTAATATCAGCTGCTGCAGGACCTCCACCGACCAATCGCACGTGGAAAAACCGTCACAAAGTTTTGGAAAGCAAGGTGTGTAACATTTGGCAGTGTAAAAAGAAAAAAATGAAAAAAATAATAAAATACTTTTTTTTTATATACATAGTACATATAATTTATATAACTTTTATAACAGATATACATTTTTACTTCTAGCAGTTCTTTTTAAGTTTTTATTCCCACATTTTTGTCCAAATACATAATTTCTATTACAGATATTTAGAGGGGCACAATATCAAACAACATACACGTCAGAAACTAGTAGCACACAGCTCTAAGTCACTGATAAAATTGAATAGAATGCTCGTGTTCATGGGTTCTACTACCCCACTAGCAGGGTGAGAAAGGAAAAGGAAAAGTATTCTATTATTTTTTTCATTTTTTTTCTTTTTACACTGCCAAATGTCAGATCATTAGATAAGCGGTTTCGCTTTGAATTTCAAGAATTTTTTTTCATCATTTTGTTGTTATGATTTTTATGAATGTTTTGAATATAGTTGGTTGTTAAATATGTATATATTTAAGATTTTTTATAGAAATGGAACCAAAACATAGCCCCTCCCCCAGTGATGATGTCTTTTGTAAACAAAACACACCCCTAATTACTGCTGGCTAGGGCTATAAAAACCCTGCTATGATACTGTATGTAATATCCCTGAGGAAGGTGCATGGAACTGCACCGAAACACGTAGGAAATAAAGAAGAATACTGCTACAAGATATATCTTGCATTCCTTGTGTTTCCTGTGGACTCAGCAGCGCGGACTGTTACACACCTTGCTTCCCAAAACTTTGTTAACGGATAGTAGGCCACCAATAGTGACGAGAGATAAAAGAGAGAGACTTTTTAACTCCTACATGACCGGCAATTCTCGACGAGTGTCCCCATGCCAGGACTGCCCTCTTCTGATCTTGTGCTACGAAGGTCTTTCCCGGCGGAAGTCCAACTACACGTAAGGGAGCCACGGTGATTATCTTGGTAGGATCAACGAGATGGAAGGTCTCCTCTTCGACATCCGATTGCTGGAAGGACCTTGACAGAGCATCAGCCTTGACGTTTTTACTGCCAGGCCGGAAGTGCAGTTCAAAGTTGAAACAGGCAAAGAACAGGGACCACCGGAACTGCTGTGGTTTGAGCCTCTGGATGGACTGGAGATAAGCCAGGCACTTGTGGTCTGTGAAGATAATGAACGGATGAACAGCACCCACGAGGAGGTGTCAACACTCCTCCAATCCCAATTTGATGGCCAACAATTCACGATCCCTAATAGAGTAGTTGCGCTCTGATGAGGTAAATGCTGTGGAGAAAAACCCGCAGGTGACTAACCGACCTGAAGAGGATTTCTGGGAGAGGACAGCTCCTGCTCCTATGGAGGAGGCGTTTACCTCTACAATGAACTGTCTGTTTATCTCTGGTTGGTGCAAGGGAGGAGCCTCGAAGAAGGAGCGCTTTAAGGTGGAAAAGGCGTTCTCGGCCTCTGGGGTCCAGTCGCAGGCTTTTGTTCCCTTACAGATGAGAGCCGTGATGGGCTTGATCAAGGATGAGAAATGGGGAATGAATTGCCTGTAATAATTTGCAAAACCAAGGAACCGCTGAATAGCCTTAGTCCCCACAGTACAGGGCCACTTCAGCACGGCTGAGAGCTTCTCACGATCCATCCGTAATCCGGAGTCAGAGATGATGTAAGGGCAAAGAGGTCTGCTCAAAGACACATTTCTCCATCTTGGCATACAACCGATTCCTCCTCAGTCGCAGGAGGACTTGCCAAACATCCCGTCTATGAGAGGACAAATTCGGGAAGAAGATGAGGATATCATCCAGATATAACACCACACACGTGTACAACAGATCACGAAAGATATTATTGATGAACTCCTAAAACACTGTGGGAGCGTTACACAATGCGTACGGCATGACCAAATACTCATAATGGCCGTCCCTGGTGTTGAAAGTCGTCTTCCATTCGTCTCCGGAATGTATGCGAACCAGGTTGTATGCTCCTCGGAGGTCTAATTTAGTGAAGATGTGCGTCCCTTTGAGCCTGTCAAAGAGCTCTGGAATCAGTGGAAGGGGTTATTTGTTCTTGACGGTGATGGCATTCAAGCCTCTGTAATCTATGCAGGGTCGAAGGGTTCCCTCCTTCTTCTTCACAAACAAAAACCCAGTGCCAGCAGGGGATGTGGATTTTCAAATGAAGCCCCTAGCAAAGCTGTCCGTGATTTACTCAGACATGGCTTGTGACTCGGCTGGAGACAATGGGTAGATTTGTCCCTTGAATGGAGTAGTACCAGGAACCAGATCAATAGGGCAATCATACGGCCGATGAAGCTGGAGGACCTCTGCCTCCGTTTTGTTGAAGACATCCGCATACCGCCAATAGACAGTTGTTAAACCAGGAAGAACAGAAGGTGGTTGCGGGGAATCGGGTGGCAGAACAGACTTCAGGCATCTCTCATGGCAGAGAGGACCCCACCGCAGCACGTCCCCTGAGCGCCAGTCCAGGACAAGTTCATGAACCCGAAGCCAGGTAAGCCTGAGGATCAGGGCATGGGATAGACCAGGCATGACATATAAGGCAATCTTTTCAAGGTGTAGTGCCCCGATCTGCACCTCCACTTCGTCTGTCACTTTGGTGACGATCTCCTGCAGCGGTCTGCCATCCACCGATGCAATCACGCGAGGTGTCACTAGAGGTATTACAGAGATTCCAAGTCGAGTCACTTCTTCTTGCCGAAAGAAATTTCCTGCTGCCCCAGAATCCAAGTAGGCTAGCTCAGAAAAGCATCTCTGCGGACGTATCACCTGCTCGGGCAGAGTGAGGGGTTGAGAGGCATCGCTCTTGCCTAGGATGGCCTCTCTTACGTGACCTAGGCGGAGGACTTCTCCTGGTCTTTCGGCACTGTACGGATCTCCTACCCATGGCGACTTCACTGGAGCGCTCTTGGAAACGCAAGTCAATGCAAGTAGCTAGTGAGATCAAGTCCTCTAGCTTGTCTGAGATATCCCGACCCGCGAGTTCGTCCTTTATCCTGCCGGACAGGCCACATCAGAAAACTCCGGTCAGCGCTTCATTATTCCATCTCACTTCGGAGGAGAGGATGCGGAAACGAATGGCGTATTGCCCAATGGTGAGCATCCCTTGATGGAGGTTGAAGAGTGACTCTGTAGCAGATGCGATCCGACTGGGTTCATCAAAGACCCTCCAGAATGTCTCCAGAAAGGTTGACAAGTGGGAGACTGCTGGGTCATCACGCTCCCATAGAGGGTTAACCCATGCCAGAGCCTCGCCCTCCAGGTGGGACACCACGAAAGCCACCTTGACCTGATCGGTGGGGTACTGCTGTGGCAGTAGTTCAAAGTGTAAGCAACACTGGTTGAGGAAGCCACGGCACATCTTGGGGTCTCCACTGTATCTAGGTGGCCTCCCGAGGCGAGGTGGAGGGTTCGGGACACCACCTGGGGACCGGTCATAGGATGCGGCCTGAGTCGAGGCCGTTGTTGCAGACTGCATGGAGTCCAGATGATCGTTCACAGAGGATATGTACGACAGCCTGCAAGACTGCATGTCTTGTTGTGCTGCCAGCTCACAGGCTGGGTGGCAAATGCCAGGTCGGAGGTTTGCAGGGAGGCTAACCGGTTATCCATGGACTGAAGACAAGCTGATATATGGCTCCGACTCTCCCAAATATAAGCCAGCTCCTTTTACGCTGAGAACGAGGTACCATCTGGGTCCATGGCCTGATTATTCTGTCACGCTTCCAGGGGAAGGTGCCCTAGAGTGGACCCACTGGGCCATGGTACTGAACTTCCCTTGGTGAGCTGGACCTAGTTCAATCAACCCCTATACAGGGATTGTCAGGGGCAAGCCCAGGGGGTCTAAATACCATAGCTGCTAGTACCAGGGGGGCGGCTCGTAAGGTTAGCCTATGCTACGGCACAGCTAAGGATTCCGGGTAACAGTACAAGGCTAGGCGAACAGGAATGGTGCTACCAGGGAAGAGTACAGCTAGGGTTCCAGGTAACAGGGTACAAGGAAGGCCTGACCAACAATCAGCAAGGCGGAAGCAAACTAACTTAATAATCAGGCACCTCCCATCGGTGTAGGTGGCTTGATATACCAGAGGAAGAGCAGCTATTGGTCAAGGGGAGTGCCAGGTTGGACCGTGCCAGCCCCTAGAGTCAAAGGGGAGGAGTGCACCTAGTGCACCGCTGATTGGTCACATGAATACGACCATTGTAATGTGCTAATGTGTGAGCCTGGTGGTCAGCTGACAGGAAGGGAACCCGGCGATGGCTCCGAGACACCGGATGCCCGGTCGGCAGAGGAGCAAAGGATGCCGACCCGGGAGAAGTAAGCTGGGGAGCGGTGCCAGGGGACCCAACATATTGCTCCTTCCATTCTGAGCCCTTCTATTTGTCCAAACAGAACTTGTTGTCTACATTTGGGGTATAGTTGGGCTCATAGGAAATTGGTCTAGTAAAATCATTGAGGGGTCTAGTATCCAAAATGGGGTTACTTGTGGGGAGGGTTCTGCTGCTTAGGTACCTTAGAGGTCCTGCAAATGCAACATGGTGCCCACTATCTATTTCAGCCAAACTTTCTTTCCAGAATTAAAATATTACTCCATCCGTTCTGAGTCCTGCCATTTGTCCAAACAAAACTTTTTGACTATATGAGTACTTTCTTATGAGTATCGCTATGCTCATAAGAAAGTGGGTAACGAAATATAGGGTCCAATTTTGGGCGTTAACTTTTCTAAAAGTGAAAAATGTGGTGCTAAAGCAGCATATTTGTGAAAAAAAATATAACATTTTTAATATGACAACCTATTGTCATCTAATTCTAAGAAATACCTGTAGGTTCAAAATGCTCACTATACTCCTAGATACAATCCTTGAGATACAAAGGGGCCACTTGTGGGGGGTTTCTGTTGTTAAGGTACAGCAAATGCAACATAAATCCCGCCATCTATTTCAGCCAAATATGTCAGAGCTCCTTCCCTTCAGAGCCCGCCTGTTTGTTCAAACAGAAGTTTCTGACCAAATGTCAGTGCATTCAGAAGAAAGTGGGTAATAAATGTTGGTATCCAATTTGTCATACTATTCCTTAAAGCAACATTTTGAGGTAAAATATAAATGTATTTATTTTACATTCCCCTTTACATTCATTCCTGTGAAGCAGCTGAAGGGTTTATAACTTCTTGATTGCAGTCATTTGTTAAATTCAAAAAAGTTTTTTTTTCTCATTAATGTACACTCTGCACTTCATCTTGACTGAAAAAAACAGAAATATAGAAATTTTTGCAAATGTATTAAAAAAGAAAACTGAAATATCACATGGTCATAAGCATTCACACCCTTTGCTCAGACACTCATATTTAAGTCACATGTTGTCCATTTCCTATTGATCCTCTTTGAGATGGTTCTTCTCCTTTATTGGAGTCCAGTTGTGTTTAATTAAACTAATAAGACTTGATTTGGAAAGGTAAACACCTGTCTATATAAGATCTCACAGCTCACAATGAATGTCAGACCAAATGAGAATCATGAGGTCAAATAAACTGCTCAAGGAGCTCAGAGACAGAATTGTGGCAAGGTACAGTTCTGCCAAGGTTACCAAATAATGTATGCAGTACTCAAGTAGTGTACAGTGGCCTCCTTAATCCTTAAATGGAAGAAGATTGGGACCACCATAAGTCTTCCTAGGCCTGGATGTCCAGCCAAACTGAGCAATCGTGGGAGAAGAGCCTTGGTGAGATAGGTAGAGTAAAACCCCAAGATCACTGTGACTGAGCTCCAGAGATGCAGTAGGGAGATTGGAGAAAGTTCCACTAAGCCAACTATCACTGCAGCCCTCCACTAGTTGGGCCTTTATGGCAGGGTGAGCCGACGGAAGCCTCTCCTCAGTGCCAGACATATGAAAGCCTGCATAGAGTTTGCCAAAAACACATGAAGGATTCCCGAAGAATCTTCAAGATTCTTTTGTCTGAGGAGACGAAAATAGAACTTTTTGGTGATAATTCGAAGCGGTAAAGGTACCGTCACACGCAGCAATATTGCTAGGCAATTTCACTGGCAATTTGCTGGTTGCAGTGAAATCATGGACACATTGTTCCATTTGTACAGAGCAACAAAATAGAACAATGTGTCCATGATTTCACTGCAACCAGCAAATTGCCAGTGAAATTGTCTAGCAATATTGCCTCGTGTGATGGTACCTTAAGTGTGGAGAAAACCAGGCACTGTTCATCACCTACCCAATACAATACCAACAGTGAGCATGCTGGTGGCAGCATCATGGTATGAGGGGGTGGGGGTTCAGCTACAGGTACAGGACAACTGGTTGCAATTGAAGGAAACATGAATGCGGCCAAGTACAGGGATATTACGTCGGCCGCAAGGACTGGGGGTTATTCGGTAGCCGTGCCGGCTGATTCTTAGGGAGGTCACAGTGACTGTGGCCCAGCTCCTTGGCCCTAGCTGCGCAGTGATAGAGGGCTATTGATAGTCTTTTAGTGACGCCACCTGTGGTATTAGGCCAGGGATGGCTGACACTGCTTATTTAGGCCTCTGGGGAAGATGGTGTGGCAGCCGAGATGGTATCGATCCCCACAGGTGGAGCGGGACCCCAGGGGTGGTGTGATAGTCTATGGGGACAGTGGTGATTATAATTTGGGTGCAGGATGGATGGCATGGGAAATAACAAGAGGAGACAAAGGTTGCAGTTTCTTTACCCTTTACTTGGTGAAATGTGGTGCAGTTCAGGGCACTGGTTACCAGGTGTGGAAGAGACTGGTCAGCCTGGAAGCATTCAGGGGTCCACCGCACCAGGTGGGATTAGAGGCCTTCCTGCTGTGCTCTCAGTTCGGGGTCCTGGCAGCCTATAAGCTTTTCTGTGGCCCTCTTCCTGCTTCCTTGGCTCTGCCCCATACAGCACGAGCCAGGCTGGTGGCAGCTCCAGGCTCTCGATATGCTGTTGTGCCTCCGGGTATTTGGTTCGGTCAGGAGACTTGCAGGCTCCTGCACTCCAGATTCAGTTGTCGGGACATACAGTACCCGAAGAACCCAGGACTCTGGTGTCCTCTGTAGTGTGTCTACTGCAGGTGTGGTGGACTCACTATTAGCTACGCTATGGGTAGTTCTACATACTATAAGTATACTGGGAAGCTTTCTACAACCTCTTAGATTCGCCATGGGCACAACAGATTTGCGGCTAGCGGGGGGAAATTCTCTTTGTCCACTGCAGGTGTGGCATCTGTTCCTGGAACCGACTGGTCTTCAGGTTGATCTAGGGTCTCTACTATTTCTTGCACGGTCAACTGGGGGAATGTCAAATGGGTAACACTACAGCTTGGTTCACTCGCATCTAAGACTGGGGAAACTCTCCTAGTATGGTACTGACCTTTTCTTTAACCTCTTCTGCCTGTTGAGGAGTGTCTTGATCTTCACTCTTTTGTGCAGTTGATTGGGGCATACCTTTAGGTGGTCTCTTGATACTGCAGCTGAGGTTCTTCCTCCAACTTTAGTGATGAGGCAAACCTTGCTGTAATCGAAGTGGGAGGGCAAGATGGTGTACGGTTCAGCTTCCCACTGATCATCCAGCTTGTGCATTCTTCTTTTTCACTTTAATACCTGTCTTCCTGGTGCTAAGGGAGTAGCTGGGGTGCGCTGGTTGTAACTTCTCTGTTGTTTCTGTCTTGCCTGGGACAGACTCTCTCCATGCACTGTTAGACTTTTCAGTATTGTTGCAGCTCAGTGTCCCAGTCTGCATCTGGTGGTACCGTCTCGGGTATTAATACTCCCATGTCCAGGTAGCTTGTCAGGTCTTGCCCGCATCAGGTAGGCTGGGGTACAGTTGGTTGAGTTCACTGGAATGTGGTTGTACAGGTCTACCAGATACGGCAGCTTCTCTGGCCACAGGTTACGCTCTTCAAGAGGTAGAGTTTTCAGCAGGTCAATCACCACCTAATTCATCTTCTTAGTTTGCTATAGCAGCTTGATAACATATTAACATTTCACTTTTGGGAGATATTACGATGGGGAATGGGTCACTAACCCTTACACTTCCGACTTCTCCACCGGACAACTCTACCTGTTGTCTCTTAATCCGAACTTTGGTCTTCTTATGCAGTACTCGTTGTTGTTCAGAGCTGGCAGTTTCGGCTACCTGCAGTAGTAAGATAATAATCTCGCCAAGACAATTCTCAATCACATTAGTACCTAGAATGATCATAGGATTACATTCTCGCTGGTCAATATCCACCATAATCAAACCCTGTGATTTAAGCTCTACTCGCTTCACTTTAATGATCAACTTTTTGTACCTCACCTGCGGCAAGGGCTGACCATTAGTGGCAATTATTGTCAGGTCGTCATCAGGGCAATGGGCAAAGTCAGAGTCAGCCCAATACCGTTTATAAAGGATACATGGCATCATTGTCACCTGGGAGCAAGTGTCCAGTAGAGCTTTCATCGGGATGCCCTCAAACACAACAGGAAGGACCGGTTGTACCCCTACATACTTATCTCGCCGATTATGTTGACCAGGTCGCCTTATTCCTTGGGGTTGGCCTGCTGCCCCTGAAGTTGCTCGTTTAAAGGACAGAACCTTGCGATGTGCCCCACCTTGTGGCAGTGGTGGCTGATGGACTGTTCAGTCGGGTCATAGTGGTAGGCGTCCTTCCCTCTGGTCGGTGGGATCCTCTTCTGTCGCTGCCACGGGAGGTCATCTGGACTGGAGGCCAGCTGGATCTCCTCAGTTGGTGAAGACATTTGTAGGGACTGCACTGTTTTTGTTAACACAGCCACACTTTTGGTTGCCTCTTGGACCTGGAGATGTAGATCGGCAGAAGTGTCATTGCTTAGTGTCTGTGCATCAGCCTCAATAGGTGCGTTTAGCAAGGACGCCACCTCCTGGTGGTACATTATTGGCGGGCGCCTTGGGGGCGCTGTGCTGCTAGGGGTCTCATCTCTTGTAGCACGCAGATTGCCTGATCCTTTAATTGTGCAAAGTTCATTTTGTAGGGCCAGGATATGCAGCTGCGTCCAGTGTGTGTTGGGCAGGAGCCCCTCTATGAACTGCTCAGTTTGCAGTCTAGTCCCCTCCTGCACACTGTTAGGGTCAATCTGCTTAATGGCCTGCAGTGCCTCCTGAAGGATGAGGGCATAGTCTCTTACACTGTTCTTCACCCTTTGTTTACAACCGAAAAATCTCATTTTGATCTCTGTCGTGGTGCGGGTATCGAAGGTGTTCTTCGTCTTGGCTGGGATGTGCTTAACAGTTCTTTTATTGGCATCCGGCAAAGAATTTACTTCCCTCTGAACCGCACCAGTTAACTGACTGATGAGGATGCTGCCCTTCTGGCCCTCAGACAAGGTATACACTTCGAACAGGCTAGCCAGTGTCTCTTTGAAGTCACTGGGGGTATGTGACTCTCCGGAGTATTGCAGTAACCAGGCCACTCCTGGGATATATGGCATTGATAGGGGCATTATGGGTGCTGCGGCTGCACCCGCTGCTTGAGCCTCGTCTAGGTTGCACATCTTCCACCCCCCATCATTAACCTTAGCCAGGTACTGAGTATTTTTTTTGGATATCATTGGATTAACAGGCAGCTGCTCTGTAGGCAGGATGGATCGTACACACAGGCAGTAGCGGGTCGAGCCTCCTGTTTCCCGCCGGCTGACAACAGAGCGCAGGGCAGGGTTTCTGTTCACGCTACTTATACAGTTCCGCCCACAACAACATGCCCCATCTGCTTCCCGCGCGCAATGTGGCAGGGTAATGGCAGCAATTTTCACAGTTCAACACAGTCTATGGCACACAGGACCCGGTGGTGCCAGGGTTCCCAAATCCTGTTGGTGATGCCAGGTTGCATTGGCTGCAAAGACTGGTGGTTACTTGGTAGCCAGGCCAACTGATTCTTTGGGAGGTCACGTGACTGTGGCCTAGCTTCGTGGCCCTCAGACATTCTCTACTAACTCCTCCTCTGTTTAGAAACAGGGCAGCTCCCCTGAACTTGGGTCTAGAGCTGCCTCTTCAAGTCTTGAGTCCAGACTGGTGTGTGGATGCTGGTGGTTACCTAGCATGGTGATCTCCTCCTGCTTCCAAGCATGACATCACCCCAAGTGAAGGAGGCAATGTCACTGTGGCAACCGGACCACTAGGGTGCCACAATATCCTGATTGAAAACCTCTTTCAGAGTGCTGTGAACCTCATACTTGGCTGAAGACTCCCCTTCCAACAAGACAATGACCCTAAGCACACAGCTAACTGACAATAATAAATAACAAAGGAGTGGCTTCAGAACAACTCTGTCACCATTATTGACTGTCCCAGCCAGAGCTCTGACCTAAACCCAATTGTGCATCTCTGAAGAGACCTAAAAATGGCTATCCACCAATGTTCATCATCCAACCTGACGGAACTGGAGAGGATCTCCAAGCAAGAATATGGAAGAAAAACAAAACAAGGAGTGCGCCATGAGAAGGACCTGAGATTAAGATTAAAGTTGCCACAAGTGTGGCTACTCATCAAACAGGTTGCGCAACCTTGCACAACCCTGGTTAAGGCAGTTGAGGAGAGCCAACATTGAGGGAATGCTCCAGGACGCCAAAGCACAGAAATTCTCCCAGCTGCGGTCACGGGACTTGACTGCATAACCAAAGTAGGCATTTACTGTTGATGTCACGGCAGGTCATTGACTCCGGATTTGGAATGGTACCGTCAAGCAGCCCCCACCAATCACCTACACGGGGAGGGGGGGCAAACCGTATGTGAAGCAAGGAAACAAGAAAAAAATTGTGTGGTGTTTGAGCTCTAAGGCACACAAGGGGCAAAGATTAGATTGTTTAAGTGCAAACCTTTATTAAAGGTTCAGTATATGCCACAACATGTTTCAATAGCCAACCACTATCTTTCCCAGGTGGCATATCACCTGAGGAAGATAGCATTTGGCTATTGAAACATGTGGAGTTTACTGAGCCTTTAATAAAGTTTGGCCTTAAACACTCTAATCTTTGCCCCTTGTGTGCCTTAGCGCTCCAACAAACAGCACACAATTTTTTTCTTGTTTCACTCCAAGGAAGAATGGCAGAGGATCCCCAAATGCAGGTGTAAAAAACTTGTTGCATCGTTCCCAAGAAGACTCATGGCTGTACTAGTTCAAAAGATGCTTCTACTCAATACTGAGCAAAGGGTCTGAATATTTATAACCATGTGATATTTCAGTTTTTCTTTTTTAATACATTTGCAAAGATTTCTACATTTCTGTTTTTTTTTTAAGTGATGGGGTGCAGAGTGTACATTAATGAGGAAAAAAAATACTTTTTGGAATTTACCAAATGGCTGCAATGAAACAAAGAGTAAAAAATTGAAAGGGGTCTGAATACTTTCCGTATCCACTGTAGATTTACCACTAGTATGAAGTCCACTATGTCATGAAAAAACTTTGCCATAATTATTGAGATCCGTTGAAGCGTTCCAGAGTTATAACCTCATAAAGTGACACTTCTCAGAATTTGCAAAAAATGGTCTGGTCATTAAGGTAGAAATTGGCTCTGTTACTAATGGGTTAAATCCCATTATATTATTATCCCATTTCTTCATTATATCTTGTATATGACATATAGTGTTTCAGCCACCTTTCATTCAGGGATTCAAAGGGACAGTGTGTTGCCGATCCGCGCTGCCACAGAAAACACGTATCTAATAGCTTCAATTTACTTCAAGTTTATTGGATCTATCCGAAGTGTTTCAGAGCCTGCTATGCGCCTTCATCAGGGATGTATATATCATACATTCCCTGATGAAGGAGCATAGCAGGCTCTGAAACGCGTTGGATGGATCCAATAAACCTGATGTAAATTGAAGGTATTGGCTACGAATTTTCTGTGGCAGTGCAGACCAGCAACACATTGTCCCTTTGAATCCTTGGATTATCTACCACATTGCACGTGGAGGTGTGGGTCCTGCAGCAGTCACCATTACGTGTTTTCCATACTGGTTGTGTGTCACACAACCTGAGAAGGTGAGCAGTGATTATAGTGGCTTCAGAGCCACTCTGCATTTAAAACGATAAAGCTCTATTGCGCTTTCTTCCTTTGCAATGATTATATCGACCTTCTATTTAGGGATATAGGGTAAAAAATACGGTATGATTACAAAACTACCCCTTTGGTGAAAGGGGCCTAATTTATTTTTTATCATTAGTGAAAAATCTATTGATATTTGGAATCATTATTTTTTTTTTAGTTGTACTCACCTGCCAAGTTCATGCCATCTAAAAAACAAAACAAAAGAAATATATTTTGTTAAAAGCAACTAGTTCAAGTGGAGACTTGCTTACCATTTCATGCTTAGAGGGCATGTTTTTCCTGAGCAAGTCCACTGCCTATTTTACCATAAACCATGAATAAACCATGGCAAATATTCATGTGCGTATTTTGTGGCAAATCTTGTTGCAGATATGCTGCATAATTCATCCTATGTATTTTATTGTGGTACATTCCCAGTAAATTCTATAACTTCCCAGTGACAAACAATGGATTTTAAAATCTTTGTTACATATCTATTTTACATTGAAAAATTTGTATATACTGAATTTGATCTACTACTGCTGAGTGAAACAGCTGTCATGTGGCAGTAGATCTTCCCAGTGTGTGTCATCACTACTTTAGGCACTGTGAGTTAGGAGATGTATAATACATTGTGTGTGTGTACACTGAGGAATGATAAATTGTGCTTTGTATTTTGCTGTCCCGTAAGGCTGGCTTCACACTATGGCCAGATCCGATCTGGGGCTGTCAGGGATGAACCTGACAGCCCTGGACCGGATCAGCACACAGAACCGGTCCGGTGTGCAGCCGGATGCAGCAGAGCTCAGCTGTCCCCTGCGAAGTGATGCTGAACTGCTTCACAGGGGACAGCTCCCTGGTGCTGAAGTTCAGCAAAGCTCATGCTGAACTTCAGCTGCAGGTGTCCGGATCCTCCCGGTTCGGGGCAATCTGGTACCATAGACTTCCATGTTAGGGAGTGCCAGATTGCCCCGGATCCGGGAGGATCCAGGAGAATACGGGAGGATCCAGTTTGGGAGATTTTCATCCCCTGACACAACAATGCAGCAAGCAACATTTTTGTGTTGGGAGAAAAAAGCTGATCCTCCCGTATTCCCTCGGACAGATCGAAACCTGATGGCTCACAGCTGTCATCCGGCACCATAGGATACTGTGGGGCCAAAATCGGATTTCACCGGAGTGTGAAGCTGGCCTAAAGGGTATTGTATGTGCTTGAAAGTTAGGTATTCAATCTCCTGCCCACAGGCTACCATAGAAATGGCTAGGAGGAGCCTCTTAGGTCAGTGCTGACACTTTCTGTAAGGACTCTTTCACATGTACGTGTTTCCGATATGTGTGCCGTCCGTGCAGCCACATGCCTGAGACATGTACATACATACCCAAATGTTAATAAACTTCCAGACATCTGTGAATCAGCACAAAACTGTGTCCCCATAGCCTCCACATGGAGACATGTCTATTTTTGGCTGGCAGCATGGACCCATGGACCCATTTAGGTCAATGAGTCCATGCAAAAATCAACTGTCTTTCATGTGACATCAGTGTGCACAGACATGAGGAAAGACTTTTAAGTTAAAACATAAAAAAATCAATACTTACCTGCCTCCAGTGATGTCCTGTCCCTCTCACTTCTGGGGCCGCTCATTAGGCTCATGAATATTCACTGAAGTGTGAGCTGCAGCAGCCCCGGAAGTGAGAGGATAGGCATCACTAGAGAAAGGTAACTTTACAAAATCATGCTTTTTGTGTGCTATCCATATGTCACATGGATAGCACACGGAGATCAAACGTACATTACACGATGTGTGACACACGGATTCATGGGCACAAAAAAGGCCTCTCTCACATGCGTGTTTTTGCACAGATGTGCGAAAGAGGCCTAAGATGATATAAATCAGTCTTGTCTAGTTTAGAACAGGGAAAGGAAAAAAGCACTACTACTCCAACAGTCTTTATCCAATTCATGCTGAGGGGACATCTTGCTTCACATAATTATATCCACAGTGAATGTCATACAGTCAGAAGAGATAAGGCTGAAAAAGTGATCTCCTGTCCACTGTTTTTTCTATGGCTAGGGTCACACATGCGGCAGGATTTTTAAATCCTGATCCGGTTTTGAGCTGTCAAAAAGCTCAAAACCGGATCAGGAACCGCTCCCCATAGGAGCCCATTATGGTAACCGGATTATTCTACATGCTGTCCACTTCTGTGGGCATATGAGGGGTTAATGCGGCAGTTATACAGTTGCCGGCTTTTGTCGGCTTTGTACAAATTTATGAATGAAGCCGCGGCTCCTGACAGTAGAGTAGATACTGTACGTAATTTATGTATAGTATCAGCCGCTGTCCTTGGTCCTGTAAGCATTTATATTAGGTCTATGGGCAGCGCACCGCCATAGACCTAATGTTAATGCTTACAGGACCCTGGACAGCGGCTGATACTATACATATATTCCGTACAGTATCTACAGTACTGTTAGGAGCCGCGACTTCATTCATAAATTTGTACAAAGCCGACAAAAGCCGGCAACAGTATAACTGCCACATTAACCCCTCACATGCCCAAAGAAGTGGACAACAAGTGTCTAGGGAGGGTAGGCACCCCCTTAAGACATGTTGCCCACAGCTACTATTAATATTTAATCTTTTAATAATATTTAACACTTTTGTTCATCCCTACGGCAGCAGGGATGAATAAAGTAGACGGTAACCGCATTGCTCTGGATTACACATCCGGAGCAATCCGGTTATGGCATTGCGGTTTCAAGAACACATTTTTGCAAAAAAATGTGTCTGAAGGCAATTGCGGTTACCGCATCCGGATCTGGATGCGGTCACCGCAATTACCTTTCAACGTGTAACCCCCAGCCTATGTGCCCTTCAAGAACCAGTACTATGAGACTATGGGCCTTTTCACATCTA
The DNA here is from genome assembly GCA_033576535.1 of Allobates femoralis. Taxonomy (NCBI): domain Eukaryota; kingdom Metazoa; phylum Chordata; class Amphibia; order Anura; family Aromobatidae; genus Allobates; species Allobates femoralis. Next base: position 68,372,868 of record JARQOC010000006.1, on the reverse strand, counting down.
AGGCTGGTCAGTGTTTGCCTGCATTTGCGCTTGTATGCATTTTTACCACTAAAAATGCAACCAAACGCATGCAAAAATGCACTCATAGGGTGCAATGCAAAACACATTGCAAACGCTTGTAAGAACGCAAAATGCATGTGGTTTTGCAAACACAGCCAAAACTGCGGGCGTTGCATCTAGGACTGCGTTTGCAAAAACGTATGCGTTTTGTGTTAATGCAAATGCACATGCGTTTTTGCATGTGTTTGCAATGCATTTTGCAATGCACCCTATGCACTTTTAGCATTAAAAACATATACAAATGCAGGCAAACGCAACCCAGCCTTAGATGTGAACAAGGCCTATGTGTCTGTCTACCTCTGAAACAGAGAATGGTAGTGACAAAACTGTATGGCCAGTTTCACATCTAAGGATGGTGTGCGTTTTGCTTAATTAGCGTTTTTAGGCGTTTTTACCGCTAAAAACGCCTAAAAACGCTTGCCTTTTTGGTCCCATTGATTTTAATGGAAACGCATGTTAAAACGCATGCAAAAATGCATGAGCGTTTTCAAAAACGCAAAACGCATGTGTTTTTGCCAACGCTGCCCAAAACGTTGGGAAATGCCTCTAGCGCGGCGTTTGCAAAAACACATGCGTTTTGCGCTTTTGAAAATGCTCATGCGTTTTTGCATGCGTTTTAACATGCGTTTCCATTAAAATCAATGGGACCAAAAACTCTAGCGTTTTTAGGTGTTTTTAGCAGTAAAAACACCTAAAAATGCTAATTAAGCAAAACGCACACCATTCTTAGATGTGAAAACACCCTATGTAGCTCAATACCACTAGTGTGTTGCTACAACGAGCCAATCCGTGAAGGTCCTTCCATCAGTGAAGCATTAGCTGGACTGAGCTTTCTTATTACAGTTCTTTCAATAGCATTCTACACGTTTTCAACAGCTGTCATGTTTAGTTGTGAAATTAAGAAACTAAAATATTTTTTACCTTCTAAATTCAAATCCGACAATAAAATTTTTTGTTTGGCCCTTGTTTCTGTGATACCAGTTTTCCTTTTACTGTTACATATTGTAATTAAATACATGTTTCAGTACTTTAAAACATTATTATTTTTGCAAATATAAGGATGCAAAATATTCTGTTAGGCCAATTTTCTGATATTTCTGATTAAATTCAAATAAGGCTAGGGTCACACTTCTAAAGACAATTGCGTTCACTGCATCCAGATCCAGATGCGGTGAACGCAATTTGCTTCACACACATTTTTAGTGAAAAATGTGTGGATGAAGCCGCAATCCGGTAAACGGATTGCTCCGGATGTGTGATCCGGAGCAATGCGGTTACCGTACAGTTTGCTCATCCCTGCTACCACAGGGATGAGCAAACTGTTAAATCTGTTAAAAAAGATTAAATAGTAATAATAATTGTGGGCAACATGTCTCTAGGGGGGGCCCACCCCCCCTAGAGACATGCTGCCCACTCAGGACGGCATGTCATGGGTTAATACACCCTATACAGTAAGCCGGCTATTGTTGGCTCTGTAGATTTTTCTCAATGAAGCCGCGGCTCCCCTGTCAGCTGCGCACATACTATACGTAATGTACATATAGTATGTGCCGCTTTCCGAGGTCCTGTAGGCATTTACAGTAGATCTATGGCGGTGCGCTGCCCATAGATCTACTGTAAATGCCTACAGGACTCTGATTAGCGGCACATACTATACGTACATTACGTATAGTATGTGCGCAGCTGACAGGGGAGCCGCGGCTTCATTGAGAAAAATCTACAGAGCTGACAAAAGCTGGCTTACTGTAAAGGGTATATTAACCCATGGCATGCCGTCCTGAATGGGCAGCATGTCTCTAGGGGGGGTGGGCACCCCCTAGAGACATGTTGCCCAAAATTATTATTAATATTTATTCTTTTTTTACTGTGATAACAGTTTCTTCATCCCTGCGGCAGCAGGGATGAACAAACTATACGGTAACCACATTGCTCAGGATTACACAGATAACCGCTGTGAAAACTGCAACCTGCATGATTTTTCACGCAGGCTGCAGATCCAGATCCGGTTACCATAATGGGCTCCTATGAGGAGCGTTTTCTGCTGTGGTTTTGAGATTTTTGAAAGCTCAAAACCGGATCAGGATTTTAAAAAAAAAAACGCAGATGTGACCCTAGCCTAATTAAAACATGTCTAAACACTTGTAAAATATAAATAGCTACAGAAATTGCACTACAAAATGGGGTCCTCAATTAGTGACAACTCTGTATTGCTTGTCTCTTGTACTCATACATCGAATCATCTTTTACAATTGTCCAACAGGAATCTGAATGAATTGTTGGATTCCCTTTTTCTTGCTATCTTTTGGACATAATCGCAATATGGCTGGGGTCAAATTTGGCAAGGCAATTGCGTTGACCGCATCCAGATCTGGATGCGGTAAATGCAATTGCCTTCAGACGCATTTTTTTCAAAAATGTGTTCTGTCAACCACAATGCGTTAACCGAATTGCTCTGGATGTGTAATCCGGAGCTATACGGTTACCACATACTTTGTTCATCCCTGCTGCTGTAGGGATGAGCAAAGTGTAAAATGTTATTAAAACATGAAATATTAATAGTATCTGTGGACAACATGTCTCTAGGGGGTGCCCACCCTCCCTAGAGACATGCTGTGCACTCCTGTCAGCATGTGAGGGGTTAATAAGCCCTTTCCAGTATAGCCGGCTATTGTCGGCTTCTACACATTTCTACGTATAGTATCAGCCGCTGTCCTTGGTCCTGAAACCTTTAACATTAGGTCTATGGGCAGTGCACCACCATAGACTTAATGTTAATGGTTACAGGACCCCCTAGAGACATGTTGCCCACAGCTACTATTAATATTTCATGTTTTAATAACATTCAACACTTTGTTTATCCCTGCGGCAGCAGGGATGAACAAAGTATATGGTAACCGCATTGCTCAGGATTACACATCCTCAGCAATCTGGTTACCACATTGCGGGTGACAGAACCATTCCGAAAACTGCAGCCTGCATGATTTTTACTGCAGGTTGCAGATCCGGAGTTGGTAACCAAATTGCATGTAGAGCAATCCGGTTACCATAAAGGGCTCCTATGGGGAGCAGTTCCTGATCCGGTTTTGACCTTTTTTAAAGCTCAAAACCAGATCATGATTTCAAATTCTTGCCGCATGTGTGACCCTAGCCTATCTTGGTGAATGGTGAAAAAAGTCTAGATGTGAATGTAAGATATGAATCTTTAAGAACATGCTACATCTACGATCCTTATATGTTTTGAGATTTTTCTCCCCTTGCTTGAGAGGTCCTGTGTGTTTAGGGGTCCCACAGCCCACTTCAGCTATCATGATATTATCATCTACAATATATATATGCACAGAAAGATTAAGGCCCTTTTCACATCTAATGCGCCTGTGCGCTTGACTGCCCAGCCTACTCTGCGCTAGCGCAAATGCCAGCACAGGTGCATTTAGAGGCAAGTGCAAGCAAGCGCAAAGGCGCATGGATGCACTGCTCTTGCGCTCGGTTGCACTCGGTGCCCCCAACACCTTCTATGGCCGCGCATGCGCTTCTCCAGATGCACCTGGAAATGTCACATTTCGCATTTCCGGATGAGTCTGACTAAGCAAATGAACAGTGATGTCAGCGCAGTCACACTTGCGCTTCAGGGACGTCGGCTCCTGGGCTCGGCTTTGCTCGGCCATAGAAGGTAATGGGGGCACCGAGCACAACCGAGCACAAGAGCGGTGCATCTGTGGCGCCCCGCAACGAGTGCGTCACAGGAAGGTATAGCATCCCTGACAGAAGATGTAATATCTTCCGTCTCAGTGATGACATGGTTAAACCCAGAGCTCCGTACACCACACAACACCCTAGAGACAGAGGGCCAATCAGGTCCTGGAGGGAGGAGCGTAAGGTGTAGTGTGGGGGAAGCTAGAAAAACAGTAGTGGTTGTAGTTGGAGTAACGTAGAAGAAGGGAAGAAGGACCGGGATCTGCACAGTGCCGTGCAGCCTGGTACTGAACCTTACCGGCAGGGCACCATCAAGCGGTGACCCAGACCGGAACACGGGCAACTATTGAGCGGGTCAAATCATACCTGTGCCCAAACCACCGGATCCGAGGCGAACAGATGTCCACCGCTGTTCTGCAAACCGGAGTGATGGAGTAGCTTTCTAGGAGCACCTCACTACCACCGCAACCAAGCCATCTTGCCAGCGAGATACCCACCCAGGGAAACAGGCCCCAGCAACCGGGATTCGAGCCGGTAGGGAATCCTTCAGAAGCCTTCCCCGTACCTCGAACTGGCGCACTAAGGCGACATCGGCAACCAAAATAGAAAGGTTAGATAAAGAAGGGACACCGTGGAGCTCTGGACTAAGATCAGTCATCGCTGGGACCACCCGGTCCGTTACCTAAAGACTGTAAACCGTGTACCACACCAACCGTTACAGTAAACACCCGTTACAGAGGAATCTGGTGTCCGTGCTTTTCTTCAGAACTGTTACTTATCTTGCTCAACAAACACCTGAGCTGCCGTATTCCATCCGGTACAGCTCCTGGCCCCGGGGACTCCTGCTCATCCTGTGGGGAGCATCCTGTCTAGCTGCCGCACATCCCCCGGAGGCCCAAGCAGCGCCGGTGCATTCACTGGACTCCCACAGGTGGCATCACGACAATCAAGAAATATCCCCATCCTGCAATCCCCCTTTGATCTGACCACCGGGCCCCACAGCCTCAGGTGTGGAACCGTGACAAGTGCTGCATCGCCTGAGACGTGAGCATCCAGCAACGGTGAGTCACATCCATGCGCCTATGCGCTTGGCTGCAGCTGCCCCTAAATGCACCTGCGCTGGCATTTGCGCTGGCGCAGGGCATTAGATGTGGGCCTAACACTGTCGACCATTAATGCTGCCAGTATAAAGTCAGATACTGCTAGATTTAAAGCTTTAGATTTTCTCAGCCATTTTGATGCCGATATTTCGAATTTGCAAGAGACTCGGTTGACAGATCTTGTGTTCTTGCATGAAGAAAGAAAGGAGTAGACTCATGGTCCCTCCTACTGGTCTCTTGCAGCCGAGTGGGGTGGAGGTTCTTTTAAAACCACAGATGTAGTATGCTGATGAGTGATTGCGTTTGAAATGGGGAGTTGCTTGATCTTAGACTTGATCATGAAGGGACAGGAAATTAGGTTCATAAATCTCTATGGTCACCAATATAAGTAGGACCATAAAAGTATCTTTATGAGGATTAAACTCTTTCTCTTTTCAAGCCGACAAGTGGTCTTTGGAGGGGAAGCAATAGTGTCTCAAGGTTCCAGGACAGAGAAGGTTCCAGAGACCGGCTGGCAACACCACTTTAAATTGTATAGTTAGTAGTGCTCGCCTGGTGAATGTCCACATCAGGAATAACACAGGTCACACGGGTTTCGCATATTTTAGTGGCAGTTTAAAAATTCCAGACTTATCGGTCAGCGCTTTCTTAGGAGACTTGGGGTTCATCATTCAATGGTTTCTTTATTTAGAAATATCATAAAAGGCAGTACAATGTGTTTTAACTCTAGCATGAGTCTTCCTCAGGTATAATTATACAATATAAAAAATAGTATATGTGCTTCCTTATGTAGTCCACAGTATATCTGAGTTAGGGAGGTTGAGAACCACCCCATCAGTGAATTAGGTTAATTGGTTCCATGTTTACCCATAACACTGGGGAACACAATTTTTTAGGAGTTAGGTCTGACAGCTGTTCTTTATTAATTTTTGGATGCTGAATCCAGAAATGATCTCAGTTTTTCTCTATCACGTCAAGTTTTTGAACTATAGGATTTTTGTCTTCTCAAAAATATGTAAACTTCTGTACCTAAAAAGTGTTTTGTTTTTTTTAAATAGTACAAATATGAACAAAAAATGAAATATATAAGAAATAGGCATGACAAATATGTTTTTAACACTATCACTAACACGTAGCTCTATATGAGTCGAATTCTAATCAGATAACAAGTCTTATTACAGATATCAGTGCAATTGTGCTTCTCTGGCAGGTAAGTTGTGGAGGAAAAACTTGACGTGCTAGAAAAAAACTGACTACATTTTTGGAATCAGCATGCCAATTTAGTATTAATCAGCTCAAGAACCTAACTAAACAGAAATTTTTTTTCAAATTGTTCCCCAGTGTTAGCATAGGGTTACTCTATATTACGAGTTGAAAATAACTTTAGTTGTTTCTATTCTAGTACTGCTTGTTTCTCATCAAGGTATATTTCTAAAAAAAAAATATTTTTTTATTTTTTTTAAAGGAAAAATTAGATTACATATATGTCACATACATTATCTTAACCCCTTTCCGACCTGTGACATCATGGGACATCATAGAAGTCGGTGCCTTCCCGACCTATGATGACCCATGACGTCATGGTGGGATTGGGTTCCGGCGGCAATGGTGACCAGGGACGGTGACATGTCACTGGTGCTGTGGGAACATGAGGACCTGTACTTTGTCCCGGGAGGGGGGCGGCTTATCCCCCCTGTGGCTAAATTTGCTCTGATTGGCAGTTGAAACTGAAGCAACCAATCAGAGCGATTCACCCCTCCAGATCTGATTGGAGCTCTTCCCCTCCTCAGCCCCTTCCCTCTTTCACTCTCTGGATCAACCCCCCATCACTTCCCTGCGCCCCCCCACCTCCGATTCCCACTGTGTCCCCTTGCACCGAACCTCCATGCTGCAGCTGCAGCTGCACCTGCCGGTGGGTGCCCGATGCCCTTCCCCTCCTCAGCCCCCTCCCACTTCAGATCACCCCTCCGCACCCCCACCGCCGATACCCCCCATTGCCGATGTCCCCTCTCACCGCTCCTCCGTCCTCTGTCCTCCGTGCTGCTGCACTCCCCAGTGCAGCCGCAGGTCAGCCTCATCTCCTCGGTGTGGCGCCCCTCCTCCTCTCTCGGACTCCTGCTTCTCACAAGAGGATCTTCAGTGAGGTAAGTATGGATGGATGGATAGATGGATGGATGGATGCATGGATGGAATGCATGGGTGGATGGATGGGTGCATCAATGGGTGCATGGATGGGTGCATGGATTCGTGCATAAGTGCATGGATGGGTGCATGGGAGGATAGGTGAGTGCATGGGTGGATGGCTGGATGGGTGCATAGATGGATGGATGGACAGGTGCATGGGTGGATGGATGGGTGCATGGATGGGTGCTTGGGTGGATGGATGAGTGCATGGGTGGATGGATGAATGCATGTGTGGATGGATGGGTGCAACAAGGGACCTAGTGTCCTCTTGTTGTAGTCTATGGGGTCAGAATCATTGTGTACAGTACGGCAGATCATTGTCATACAGTGCACCATGACTCTGATCCCAGAGACAACAACAAGAGGACGCTTGATCGCTTGTTGTAGTCTCTGGGGTCACAGTCATGGTGCATTGCATGGCAATGATCTGCCGTACCACGCATCATGACTCTGACCACAGAGACTACAATAAAGGATCAAGTGTCCACTTTTGTAGTCTCTGAGGTCAGAGTCATGGTGTATGGTATGGCAGATCATTGCCATACAGTGCACCATGACTCTGACCCCAGAGACTACAACAAGAGGACATTTGATCCTTTGTTGTAGTCTCTGGGGTCACAGTCATGGTGCATTGTATGGCAATGATCTGCCGTACCATGCATCATGGCTCTCACCCCAGAGACTACAATAAAGGATCAAGTGTCCACTTGTTGTAGTCTCTGGGGTCAGAGTCATGGTGCATGGTATGGCAGATCATTGCCATACAGTGCACCATGACTCTGACCCCAGAGACTACAACAAGAGGACACTTGATCCTTTGTTGTAGTCTCTGGGGTCACAGTCATGGTGCATTGTATGGCAATGATCTGCCGTACCATGCATAATGACTCTGACCCCAGAGACTACAATAAGGGATCAAGTGTTCACTTGTTGTAGTCTCTGGGGTCAGAGTCATGGTGCATGGTACGGCAGATAATTGCCATACAGTGCATCATGATACTGACCCCAGAGACTACAACAAGGGATCAAGTGTCCTCTTGTTGTAGTCTCTGGGGTCAGAGTAATCCCAGAGACTGTAGGAAGAGGATACTTGATCCCTTGCTGCAGTCTCCGGATGTCACAAAGGCGATTGAACGTCGTGGGACCTTCGTTGTGGACTACAATTTGCAGCATGGGGAGCCCAGAACACTTGGGCTTCTCCATGCTGAGGATTCCAGCCCCAGCTGCCTAGTTGTACCTGGCTGGACCAAAAATATGGCGCAGCCCCACTTAATTTTTTTACTAGAATTAGTTCTAGAGAAAAAAATTGGCTTCACTGTATTTTTGGTTGCCAGCCAGGTACAACGAGCCAGCTGGGGGTTGGTGGCAATCCGTAGCTACCAAGTTGTACCTGGCCGGACCAAAAATATGGCGGAGCCCCACACCATTTTTTTCTAGAATTAGTTATAGAAATAAAAAAAAAATTGGCTTCGCTGTATTTTTGGTTGCCAGCCAGGTACAACGATGTAGCTGGGGGGTTGGTGGCAGTCCGTAGCTGCCAAGTTGTACCTGGCTGGATCAAAAATATAGCAAAGCCCCATGTCATTTTTTTTTAAATAACTTCTACAAATAAAATGACATGGAGCTTTGCCATATTTTTGGTTGCCAGCCAGGTATAACTTGGCAGCTGGGGGCTGGAATCCTCAGCGTGGAGAGACCCAAATGTTGTGGACCCCACACTGCAAATTGCAACCCATTTTCTGTTGCTGTACCCCAACTCTTCCAGTTGCCCTTGGGCTGATAGCAATGCTGGTGGCACACAGGAGCTCTCCATACGTGACATGGTGTCTGCTAACAAATTGAATGGAAAATTAGCTCCAATTGTTAGTGGACACCATGTCGGGTATGGAGAGCCACTGTGTGCCTAAACATTGGAGCTCAGCCACAAGTGACCCCATTTTGGAAACTAGAACTTATCTTATCTTGACCGCACAGACACAGTGACAGAACATCAGCTGATCGCGAAGGCGCGTCCCAGCCACAAAGGTGCTCACCTGACAGAAGAGGAGATCTGCGGCGTCTTGATCATGCGCCCAGATCTACCTCCACAGCGAGGAGAGAGACCGAACGCCAAATAGAGGAGAATCCAACTAGAAGGCAACTAGTAAGTGCCTAAACAGGGGGAGAGTCAAGCTGCCAGCAGCAGTGACTGAAAGATATATTGTACATTTCAGAGAGGAGAGATAGAAATTAGAAGGAGTAGAGGAGGAGAGACCACATTGAATGAAATCCAACAGAAAGGTATAGAAAGGTCAGAGTATGACCACTGCAGTAAAGAAATAACTTGAATGATAAGGCAATATTGTGATTACAGAAAGAAATAAGGACAACACTGACTGCACCAAGGCAAAAAAGACAGTTATACCATACAGGTGAGAACAAAGAGGAATAATTCCAAATTCTGGTAAAAAGTAGGGTAAATTACAAATTGAATAATTGCAGGTTGACACTGAAGCAACAAAGCAAGACGATCATTACAAAAGGAAAGAACCCCAGCAATATAAAAAAGGTAAATAAATTAACATATACTGGAAGCCAAAAAAATCAAGGGCTACAACAGTAATACACAAATATTCATATTACAGGCATACAGAGAGGGACAACGGGAGGAAGCACCAGAAGGAGGGACTCATAACAATGTATTAAGATCCCTCATAACCAAAAAATCTAGTTTTAAAAAAACCTTTATAAAAATCATTGTTTTTAGATGTGATAAAGTGTTTTAAAATTGTTTTAAAGAAGTTCAATAAAATTCCCGAGAAAGGGTTATACCAATACACTGTGTTTTTAATAGACACCGAGACCAAGAACAATCTAAAGACTAAAAGAGAAAGGCTTCAGCCATTAGCCAGATTGTGCACTTAACCCATATATATATATATATATATATATATATATATATATATATATATATACAGAGATTGGATATATATGAATACGGTTTTAACAAGTAAAGGGTATACAGACACACAGCATCACCCGGGGCGGACAGCTGCCAATCATAATAAGGGAGCTCAAGTGTTTAAGGTGTAGATACACAATTATCAGTAGTTAACATTCCTTAGAGGGTCTAGTTTCCAAAATGGGTCACTTGTGGGGGAGCTCTAAGGTTTAGGCACACAGGTGCTCTTCAAACGCGACATGGTGTCCGTAACCAATTTGAATGGAAAATTAGCTCAAATTGTTAGACGACACCATGTCGCATATAGAGAGCCCCTGTGTGCCTAAACTTTAAAGCACCCCCACAAGTGACCCTATTTTGGAAACTAGACCTCCCAAGGAACGTATCTAGATGCATAGTGAGCACTTTGAACCCCAGGTGTTTCACAAATTGATCAATAAAAATGAAAAAGTCCTTTTTTTTTTCACAAAAATTTTTTTTAGCCTAAATATTTTCATTTTTACATGGGCAACAGCATAAAATGCATCCTAAAATTTATTGGGCAATTTCTCCTGAGTACACCGATACCTCACATGTGGTCATAAACCACTGTTTGAGTGCACGGCAGGGCTCTGAAGTGAAGGAGCGCCATTTCACTTTTTGAATGGAAAATTATCTCCCAAAGTCAACTTGCGCTCTTTCCCTTCTGAGCCCTGCCGTGCGCCTAATCAGTGGTTCATGACCACATATGAGGTATCGGTGTACTCAGGAGAAATTGCTCAATAAATTTTAGGATCCATTTTATCCTGTTGCCCATGTGAAAATGAAAGAATTGAGGCTAAAATAACATTTTTGTTGGAAAGATTAAAATTTTTTTCCTTCCGCGTTGCTTTAGTTCCTGTGAAGCACCTGAAGGGTTAATAATTTTCTTGAATGTAGTTTTGAGTAGCTTGAGGGGTGCAAATTTTGGAATAGTCCAGAGATTTCCAGGGACAATATGCTGTCGGTCCGTGCTGTCACAGAAGACACATAGTTGAAGGCTTCAAGTTATATCACATTTATTGGATCCATCCAACGCGTTTCAGAGCCTGCTATGCTCCTTCATCAGGGAGTGTATATTTACAGCGTCACACATTTTTGGAATGGTGTCACTTTTCTGTCATGTACACCCTCAAAGGGACTTCAAATGTGATGTAGTCACAAAAAAAAATGGTTTTGTAAATTTTGATGGAAAAATAAGAAATTGCTGATGAACTTTGAACCCTTATAACTTCCCACCCCAAAATTTTTTTTTTTCCAAAATTGTGCTGATGTAAACTAGACATGTGGGAAATGTTATTTATTAACTATTTTGTGTCACATAACTCTCTGGTTTAACAAATTTGAAAATTGCAAAGTTTTCAAAATTTTTGGAAAATTTTTAATTTGTTCACAAATAAACACAAAATTTATCGACCTAAGTTTACTACTAACATGAAGGCCAATATGTCACGAAAAAACTAACTCAGAATTGCTAGGATCCGTTGAAGCATTCCAGAGTTATACCCTCATAAAGAAACACTGCTCAGAATTGCCAAAAATGGCCAGGTCAGTAAGCTAAAGTAGGCTGGGTCAAAAAGGGTTAAAAGCAGGGACAAAAAGAAAATCCATATAAAAATTTACAAAAAGATCCACTCATTTAAAATATCCAGTTTTTTGTATATATAGTTCAATTTGTTTCTCTGAGTTATTCTATCAAAATATAAGACTCTTTCACTTTTCTATATAAACCATTATTTTATCATAGATATGAGACTTTTGGATAAAAACACTGAAATCAGATAAAAATAAGAAGAGATATTTAAGCTACAGTAAGGTTATTCCTCACTTGATCATATTTTATCAATGTAGTTATCTCTTATAAGTTTTTCTTATAATACAAGTATGTACCATAGGATGTTACAACTTTTAAATATTATAATTCTCTGTGGGTGAGGACCAAGGAAAAGTTGTGTTTTCTATGTTTCCATTGGGCTACAACAGGAATCAAACTCACAGAGCTGCGGTTGAGCTGTTTCTCCAGGTTGATCAAATATACTCAATTTTATCATTTAATCCATCTGGATGTATGCTCTGCAAACCGTACATCCAGAAGGGCTCTTTGCTGTTCAGCGTCTGTATCTTATTGGCACTATAGGCAGGTACAGATTCCACGGGAGTAATTACAATTTCAAACTTCCCACCATGATATGTGGAGAGATGACAGGATAGACTATGTTTTTTGCAGTTTAATTTTAGCGTTATGACCGTGTCCTCTGAGTCTGTTTTGGATTTTTTGTGTCGTACATCTGACATATTGTAATTACAAAGATCGCAAAATCAGTTTGACAAGTAAGATGTTGTTTTATAGGGAATTTTTCTCCTGTATTGTGTGAAATAATCTCTGTAGAACCATGTGTGATACATTTACAGCATTGGCATTGTTTTTTTCTGCATTTAAAAACACCCAAAGTTTGATAAGGTACGGTGCTGTGCAAAATAATTGGGACAAAGCATTTTTTAAGTAAAATCATAAGTTGGTTACCAGTCAGTGATTCAAACCAGTTTTAACTGCTTTGAACAGGTGTGAGTGTACAACCTTGAGTAACAAAATGAGGTTTGACTGGTTTTAGTCAGAAAATAACAGCTAGCTGCCCCCTAAGCTTCAGTTGAGAGCTTGTTTCTGTGAGTAGTGGTTTAGTGTACTTTTTCCCTCAGTGTGATTCGTGCTTGTAAAAATGGAAGTTACTCAACGGAAGAGGTCTAGAATTATTACTCTTAATGAACATACCAGTCTGACTGTAAGAGAAATCGCTTCCACCGTTGGTATTTGAAAATCTACCATTTCAAGAGTAATTCGCACACAATGAAACTGGATCGTTTTCTCCGAAATGAAAAGGGAAATGTGGAAGAAAAAGGAAAATGACACCAAGAACTGATAAAACACTTATCAGCAATAGTAAAACTAATGCAAGAAAAACAAGTAAAGACCTCCAAAGAGACTTGTTCGCTGCAGGTATTGATATTAGCGATTTAACTGTACGGCGCAGGATTCTGGAAGTTGGACAGAGAGCAACAAACCGGTAAGAAAGAGCTTCTGACATCTCCAATGAAGGCAAAATGACTCGCATGGGCAAAAAAATATAAATCTTGGACAACTAGCCAGTGGAAAAAGGTAATTTTCAGTGATGAAACCCATCTTTTTATTCAAGGGTACAGAGCAAGTGTTGTTAGAAAAAGCAAAAATGAACCATTGCGAGCTGATCATATTCAACAAACTAAAACACCCTCAAAAGCAGATATTTCGGGGCTTTTTTACAGCTGATGGTACAGGGAGCTTATTTCCTGTTGATGGTATGATGAATTCATCCAAATACATAGATGTGTTAAAACATTTTATTGTGCCATTCATGTGTAAATTTGAATGGACTTTCCAACAAGATTTGTCTCCATGCCAAAATTCCAAGTGTGTGAAGAAATTCCTGGAAGAAAATAAAGTAAAAGTGCTAGACTGGCCTGGCAATTCACCAGACTTAAATCGTCTTGGCAAAATGGACTGTACAACCAAAGAACGCATGATAAACAGTGCCATACAAGTGTAGTTCCATGATGAAGAATTTATGCAAAAACATGGTAGAATCAATGCCAAAACACATTGAAAATCTCATATCTGCTAAAGAATGACATACTCTTTACTAAAATTAGTATGTACCAGTGCATTATATTTTTGCTTTGTCCCAATTAATTTGCACAGCACTGTATTTTATGATCCACATCAGGGTATATTGTTTTTAAGCGGCTAGGGGCAATTGTATTTCAGATGGTTTTTCCTCTCCTAAATGTAATCCCTAGTTTATCTGGGAGGGATTTTCTCAGTAAAGGGTCTTGTTGTAAAATGTGCCAATATTTTCCCAAAATTGTTCTGATTGTTTATATTTTTTTTATTATATGCTGTTATGAAATTCAAATGGCAGTTTTTAATGTTTTTTTTAGGGAAGAGGGAAAATGATGTTCCTTATTGATGGTTGGAACTATTTCACAAGTATTTGTCTCTTGGAGATGTTCTCTTTTTTATAGTATGTTCTCTGTTTCATTTTTATTATCCATTTGTGTTTTTCTTTTATTTAATTCATAGGCTGACGAAATCAATTTTTTGGGATATTTTTGGCTATGAAGCGATTGATTAGGATCTTTGATTGTTCATTATAGTCCTCTAGAAAGGTATTATTCTTTCTGATACGTAGGAATTGACTGTATGGGATGTTTTGTTCCCATTTATAATAATGGGCAATGTTATAATTTAAATAACCATTACAGTCTATGGTTTTAAAATGTGTTTTAGTACTTATCATATTTGAAAGGTATTAGAAAGAATAATACCTTTTTAGAGGACTATAATGAACAATCAAAAATCCTAATTAATCACTTCATAATCAAAAATATCCCAAAATATTGATTACGTCAGCCTATTAATTAAATAAAAGAAAAACACAAATGGATTGTCTAATAAAAATGAAGCAGAGAACATACTATAAAAAAGAGAACATCTCTGAGAGACAAATACTTGTGAAATAGTTCCAACCATCGATAAGGAACATCATTCTTCCTCTTCCCTAAAAAAAAAAACATTAAAAACCGGCATTTGAATTTCATAACAGCATATAATAGCAAAAATATAAACATCAGAACAATTTTGGGAAAATATTGGCACTTTTTACAAGACCCTTTACTAAGAAAATCCCTCCCAGATAACCGGGGATTACATTTAGGAGAGGGAAAATCATCTGAAACATGATTGCCCCTAGCCGCTTAAAAACAATATACCTCTATGTGGATCATAAAATACCTTATCGAATTTTGGGTGTTTTTAAGTGCAAAAAAAACAATGCCAATGCTGTAAATGCATCACACATGGTTCTACAAAGATTATTTCACACAATACAAGAGAAAAATTCCTTATATTACAACTTCTTGTCAAACTGATTTTGCAATTTATGTAATTACCTGTAAAGGCGGATTACAATATTTCGGACGTACGACACAAAAAATCCAAAAAAGACTCAATGGACACCGCCATAACGCTAAAATTAAACTGCAATAACATAGTCTATCCCGTCATCTCTCCACATATCATGGAGAAAAGTTTGAAATTGTAATTACTCCCGTAGAATCTGTACCTGCCTCTAGTGCCAATAGGATACAGATGCTGAATAGAAAAGAGTCCTTCTGGATTTACAGTTTGCGGAGTATACATCCAGATGGATTCAATGATAAAATTAGGTATATTTGACAACCTGAAAAAACAGCTCAACTGCAGCTCTGTGAGTTTGATTCCTCTTCTAGCCTAATGGAAACATAGAAAACACAGCTTTTCCTAGGTCCTGACCCACAGAGGGTTATAATATATAATAGTTGTTACAACCTATGGTACATACTTGTATTATAAGAAAACTTATAAGAGGTAACTACATAGAGAAAACATGACCAAGTGAGAAATAACCTTACTGTAGCTGAAATATCTCTTCTTACTTTTATCTGATTTCAGTGTTTTTTATCCAAAAGTCTTATATCTATGATAAAATAATGGTTTATATAGAAAAGTGAAAGAGTCTTATATTTTAATAGAATAACTGGGAGGAACAAATTGAACTATATAAACAAAAAGTGAATAATATAAATGAGTGGATCTTTTTTATACATTTTCATAGGGATTTCCTTTTTGTCCCAGCTTTTAAGATAATGTATGTGACATATATGTAATCTAATTTTTTCTTTAAGAAAAAAAAAATTCTTAAATATCCCTTGATGGGTAACAAGTAGGGATTAGCGAGTACTGAGGTAATCGGAATCGTTATACTCGCAACGAGTAGGTCACGGTACTCGGTACTCATTGCGAGTATAGCGAGTCTGATTGAAATGCAAGTACTTTCGCAGTGTATCTATACATATACACTGCGAAAGTACACTAAAAGTGAAGAAAAGTTGTTAAAAAATAAAAAAATGCATCATACTCACCTTCCGACGCCTGCATAGGGACCGAAAAAAACCTCACCTCCGATGTGCGGCAAGGACATGCCAGTCTGATAGCCAATCAGATGGCTGGGAGCAATCTGGCCAATCAGATGGCTGGATGTAACAAACCATGTGATTGCTACCAGCCACCTGATTGGCCAGATTGCAAGGTCCTAGGTGTACTGCTAGGATTTTGCAATCTGGCCAATCAGGTGGCTGATAGCGATCACATGATTTGTGACATCCGGCCATCTGATTGGCTATCAAACTGGCAGGTCCTTGCCGCACATGGGAGGTGAGGTTTTCCGGTCCGGTGCAGGTGTCGGAAGGTGAGTATGATGCTTTTTTTATTTTTTAACAACTTTTCTTCTATTTTAGTGTACTTTCACAGTGTATATATAGATACACTGCGAAAGTAAAAGGACTACTCGCTACTCCCGAGTAATTACAAGAAACTCGGGGAGTAGCGAGTAGCCCAAATATCGTTACTATTCGGCAAGTACCGAATAGTAACGATTATACTCGCTCATCCCTAGCAACAAGCAGGACTAGAATAGAAACAACTAAAGTTATTTTCAACTAGCAATATAGAGTAACCCTATGCTAATTATGGTCAAACATGGAATCAATTAACCTAATTAACTGATGGGGTGGTTCTCAATCTCCCTAATTCAGATATACTGTGAGCCACATAAGGAAGCACATATACTATTTTTTATATTGTATATTAATACCTGAAATAGCAGAAAAATTACTGGGCACTGCAGCTCTCACCCTATATGCCTGTATGTGGCCTCATAGATATACAGGTGCCAGTGTTGAAGGTCCGGAATAGCGGTGCACGCTTAATAAAGTGAGAACAAATTCTTTAAGAAAAAATGAGCGGCACTCACCATGTTGAAATCTTCTATCTTTTATTTGCTCACCTTTTTGGTGTCTTTGCTGAATTGTAGGGATAAAAAGGATCTATAACCGGAAGAAGCAGTACAGCACCGCGAAACGGCCCACACTCCCTCCCCTACAGAAGCCATGTCATGCCTGTACTCTGGCAAATAAAAGATAGAAGATTTCAACATGGTGAGTGCCGCTCATTTTTTCTTAAAGAATATATTAATACCTGAGGAATACTCATGGTAGAGTCGAAACGCTTTGTACTGCCTTTTATGATATTTCTAAATAAAGAAACCGTTGGATGACGAACCCCAGGTCTCCTAAGGAAGCGCCGACCTATAAGTCTGGAATTTTTAAACTGCACATTGTCGAATCACGACTCCTTGTACTGAAGACCTGATGCATCTGGAGAGGTGAGCTGCAAGCCTGAGGAGATCTTCCTTTTTATCCCTACAATTCAGCAAAGACACCAAAAAGGTGAGCAAATTTCAGGCTTTACACCGCCCATTCCAAATGAATTAACTTCTGCACTTAGATCTGAGCTGGTTCTTTTCCTCTTATATACCCCACTTTAGATGTTTTGCTAAGCAAATTTACTGATAATTTAGTGGCAGTCAGATTAGGTCTAGAATAGGTAGGTTTTATTTAAAGGGGGAGGCCATCTGGTCACTGATGTCGGAGGTTGAATTCTCCAATCACAGTTTGATTTATTTTTCTCTGAATGTTGCAGAGACCCTTCAGATGGAAAGAGGTGTGTAGAAGTTGAATTCATGACTCCTGGAGGAAACAGATGTCAGACGGTCCTTTGAAGATTTCCTTCAGGGCCTTTGAAGCAGTAAGTCAGAGTGGTGGGAGATGTTCAAGCATCGGGTAGTGAGATTCTTCCACCAGCTCTTGAACCTCAGAAGCCTGGACAGAGAGTGCCTGTATCAGAGCCTGAGTAGGAAACTCGAGAAGCTTTTCTGGACAGTAGGTGACGGAGAGGAAATCTCTGGAGTGTAAATCCTGCTGAAGAGATGTCAGTATGATAGGGACACATCTTTGGTTTTTGAGAGGGATTTTGAGAAATACCGCTTGCCGGACCCCTACAAAAACTGCAAGATGTCAGTGAATAGTAAGATTTTGTTGGGTCTGAATGACAGCACAGGATTTTGAATGCGATCCATATTGGGGATCTTGGTGGTTGTCGAATCCTACTGCTCACATCTCTTGGGTAGGAAAGAACTAGATCGGAAGAAGATATCAGCATTTCTGACTGATGCTGTTCCTATTACAGGGGTAGATCCCTCGCTGATATCTTAACAGGTGAGATCAAAGAAGGGTAAGTAAAATTGGTGATTGATGGGCTTTGGCTCAAAATGTCTAAAGTTAAAGATGGCTTAACATCTAACATTTATAAAACCTTCAAGGACTCTTTGGTTCCCTTATTGACTTGGATGTATAATGAGTGTCTAACCTCGGGCATTCTGCCAAAGTCAATGATAAGGTCTGCTTTGATCCTTCTCTCAAAGACTAAAGACTCATTGCACATTGAGAACTGGGTTCCCATATAACGTCTCATTGTGGATAGGAAGGTTCTGGCTAAATTGCTTCTTTAATAGGTTGGTGGAATTTTCAATTCAGCTCCTCTCGGAGGCCCAGCAATTCTGTGTTCTAGGTTGTAGCACTTTTAGCACTGTTCTTGGTGTCCGTGAGGCTGTGAAATAGGGTAGAGCGGGCATTTGGAAGGAGTATTTGCTGGCTCTTGATTAGGGAAAAGCTTTTGACAGGCTCAATCATGAGTATTTCTGGTTCACTCTCTTAAGGTATGGTCTACCAGTGGGTTCCGTGGACTGGCTCAGAACATTTTATGAAGTGGCTGAGAGTTTCCTGTTGGTAAATGGTTGGATTGGATGACCTTTAGGTCGCATGAAATGAAGAAATCCAGCGAGAAATTCCGGAATGCAAATTTACAGTGTGTATAATCCCACACGTTTCGACGGAGGGTCTTATTCATGGCTATATTATGATGAGGAGAGGTAGCTCTTATATACACTCCTCCTCCTTGACACAGCTGTATCGATGCAGTAAATTAGGAGAAGACAGACATATAAACAGTGATAAAAATATGTGACATGTCACTGAATTAACATATAAAATACAACAATTACAAAGTAACAAAATGAATCAGTATTGTAATTCCACATCCTGCCTTATGTTAAGGCCGTGCAGTATTCTCGTCCCTAGGCAGAAGATGCAGTAAGATTCTTTGTGTAATAATTTGCGCCTGATATCCCAGCCTCTAAAAGGGTTAACTATTTTCTCAATTCTCTGGAAGATCAAAGCTGTGGTGTCTCACCTTCCTGAGGTGTCTCCCTCAGCTGCATTGAACGTGTCTGCTGTTTGCAGACATTTTTCCACATTGTCATGAGGGAGACACCACATCTTTGATCTTCCAGGGAATTGAGAAAATAGTTAACCATTTTAGAGGCAGGGATATCAGGCGCAAATTATTACACCTGGAATGCACAGTGTTTAGTTTCGACGATCAGACACAGCTCAGGTGTGAACCCAGTTAACCTTTCACACAGCTGGTATTCAGTCTGTGCCTGCTCATCTCTCTGAGTAGATGTGTGTCTGCCCAAAATAATTAAGCAGAGCTGAAGATGTTCACTGTGGATTACGTGAGAGAGATGTATTTTTTTGTTAATTAAAGATAGGAAACAGGGTTGTCTTGTGTTTTATTTCTATTATAATATTTTTTCCGTGTTCTGTGGCCAAGATTTCTGCCACGCTCGCTGTAAATTGCAATCCGCAGCCACCCCACCCGTATTCATAGAAGTGCCATTTTCTGGCGCTGTACGCAGACTTTTCCAGAAGCCCTGGTGTGGCATGCTGGGTAATAAAGGGGTTAATGCCAGTTTTGTATTATCAGTTGGCACTATACCCAAAATTTGTGGTGTCAAGTCAATATTAGCCACCATGAATTTCAAGTAAGCATAAAAAACACAACATAAAAAAAATATTTAAACAAATATATAATATATAAAACACAAGAAAACCATGTTTCCCATCTTTAATTAACAAAAAAACTCCATCTGATGTAATCCACAGCAAACATCTTCAGCTCTGTTTTATCTCTGTGAGCAGACACATGTCTGCTTACAGAAACAAGCAGGCACAATCAAAATACCCGGCCATGTGAAAGGTTATCTGAGTTCACACATGAGCCACATCAGTTGTGAAATCAGATAACCCCATTAGCAGTATAACATGGTACCCAAAGCCCAACTGTAAATTGAGCAGTTCTTTCACTCACTTACCAGCCTGCTGGGCTCCATGTCCTGTTATGCTGGGCTTCCTTTCAGTCTGGGTACCTCACAGTTCAACACAGGAGAGGGTTGTGCTTCTTCTGGTCATAAGGGTCATTTTATTGTGGTCTGGCCATCACTTCTGAAGTGTATAATTCACCCACTGGGATGTTATTAACTACATGGGGTTTACACCTAAACATGCACCTTCATTGTGCAATTTACTCTAACCAAGTCCGGTTGTTAGTAAAGGAAATAAGTGCAGAATACATGGTTATCTTGCACAGGCTTTTTTGGTTGTAGTAACACACAATACATAACATGGCACTATGTACATAAGAGCAAAACGTTCACATCACAGTCCACAGGCACTAATTATGTGCTGAAAAATGTCATAATTTGTAAAACTTCAGGAGCAATTTATCTGGTGGATTGTACAATAATTAAAGTTCAATATGTAGGATCCATGAGTGGTCCACTAAAGAAGCGCCTTAGATGCTATTTATCGGATACGTTCAGTGAAAATGCTATAAATATTTCTGCAGTGTCTAGATATTTTAAAACAGTGCGATATAAGGATCTAACAGTTTTATGATTTATGGGTATAAAAAAGGTGCTCAAACCTTTGCATGGAGGTGATTGGAGAAGAACTATTCTGAATTGAGAAACATACTGGATTTTTAAACTTAATATAAGATCATCAAAAGGTCTAAATATTATACAAGACCTAATCTTACAGCATTCAAAAAAGGGGGGGGGAGAAGTGAAAGAGAAGTGAAACGAAAATTTAAAAAAGATTTAAAAAATTTTAATTTTTTCCTTTTATGAAAAGGATTTTTTTCTCTCTTTTCTTGCTTCCCAATGGGAACATGCAAAATGGTTGCATCAATTTACACCCAGTGACAATACGTATGATTATACTGTTTGTTCTTTATATTACATTATCTTTCACATAATGTAATACATAGTGTTTTAATTGTACCTTCACTCTAATATGAGCTCTTATAGTGCACAAGTTAAAGAAGGGTATAGACCCAGACATCAATTAGTGACATCATTGATGGACTTCCTCTTTGGGTAGAGTGCTTAGGATATATATATATATTTTTTAATTCTTATTCACTTATAATCCATGAGTAAGGCGTGAAGCCACAATGCGTAGGATTGTACTATGGTGGTCGGCATGGAGCCCCCTATGCTGCACTATGTTTTAATCACACTTCAATAAAACGTATTGTTTTTTCATATCACTGCTTTGTGTCAGCACAGGATTGCTTCTCTTGCTCTTATTTTTTTACAAAGTTTAACTTTGTGGCTACCTACCGTCCTGAGATGAAAACTGTTAAAGCTGATGCTCTGTCCCACAGTTTCCCTGGGGGATGTAACTCGGATAATTGTCTCTATTATACTGGAGGGGGTGGTTGTCTCTTCTAAATGTTCTGAGCTCGGGGGTGAGGTGCTGAAGGCTCAGGGAGATGTCCCTGCTTCTTCCCCCTCAGGAAAAATATTTTTGCCCTTGCATCAAAGTTTAAGGTGAGCACAATAACTTGGTCATCGCAGGCCACCAAGAAGTAAAGCGACCTTTGATCTCCTTTCTCATCATTTTTAATGGCCAAGGTTTCATAAGACTGTAGATGATTTTGTGTCTATGTGTAATGTTTCACATTCACATTCTAAAACGACACAAACTCTTTTGTCTGGATCTCTCCTACCTTTCAATATACCTACCAGACAATGATATCATTTATCCATGGACTTCATTACTGACCTTCCTTTGTTCACTAGTAAAACTATCATTTTAGTTGCACTAAATAGGTTAAGTAAAATGTCGAATTTCATTACCTTATCTGCTCTCCCTAATGCTAAAACGTTAGGACAAGTGTGTTCGTTTTTGAGATTGTGAAGTTCACGGGGTTCCCACCGATGTGGTGTCAGATCTGGGGACCCAGTTTTTCTCTAAATTTATGAGGGTATTTTGTTCTCGTCTTGGAGTACATCTATCTTTTTTTCAGACTTCTATTTTAAGTCCAATGGTCTGATTGAATGCTTGCATCAAAGTTTGGAGACTTATCTAAGGTATTTTGTATCTGATAATCAGAAAAATTGGTTGTCTTATCTACCATTTTCTGAGTTTTGTCAAATGAACAGCGTAATGAATCTA
This sequence comes from Allobates femoralis, assembly GCA_033576535.1. Classification (NCBI taxonomy): domain Eukaryota; kingdom Metazoa; phylum Chordata; class Amphibia; order Anura; family Aromobatidae; genus Allobates; species Allobates femoralis. The sequence continues at coordinate 68,350,539 of JARQOC010000006.1, read as the reverse complement.
CTGGCAAGTAATTTTTTGTTGTTGTTGCCTGCGTGTTCCATCCTAGTTCTGTTATTTTTTCGTATTGAGGGGTCTTCTGGAGTTCCTGGTGAGGAACAATTCTCCTTTTCATTTTTGTCTATATGGCATGGAGTACAGAACAACCCAAGGATAAGGGGGACAGGTACACATGTATCGCTGATAGAAGACATTCTATGAATGATTAAATATGGTTGATTACTAAGAGTATCAAGTTCAATGTTCTATCTTAGTAACTTGATCCTTGGTTCATCAGTCCGGCTTGAGTTGCTGCCTGCATTTGAAATTCATAATGACTTCCATATAAGTCACTGCTTTGTAATTTGCTGCGACTCTGGAGTTGACACCCCTACCGACACCACTGGTTATTGTGAATGGTGATATTCAATTTCAGATGGCTAGAATTGTTGATTTTCATTTGGTCCCCCATTCTCTCCCGTCCTAAAAAACGGACTTTGGTACTTCTGAAGAAACAACAGTAGATTAATGTGTTCATTCCATGCATCTCATCTGGACAAACCTACTCCTGAGGGTCAAGGGACCTCCTGTACAAGGGGGCGTATGATCATGAGTGCATCTCACCATAGGGACATCTCAAGTGAATCTGTTACCAGATGGTTGCAGCATCTTATGGAATGCAGGTCTTCAGTTAGTGTTTAAATATATATTGCCTTCTTTTGGAGCTGCAAGAGTTAAGAACTCTTTCCTTGCTCTTTCTTTTGTAGACTCATAACTTAGGTGTAGCTCTTTTGCTACTCAATGCCTCTATGAGTAGTCACATGTCTGGGCATTTGACACAGGTGAAAGAATCATTTCTAAGTGGTCCTCCTTAGAAGAAGCCTGTCTCTTGAAGAAATCTTGGAGCCATGTTTCATGAAGCTTTGAAGTCTTGCTGCATTTAAGGAATTCGGAATGCTTTTATGTCTAAAAGCCCTGTTTGTTTACTTTACCCCTGTGTTGTTTTATTTGTCGAGATGAGGCAAGTTTCCTTGCCGGCCAGCATAATAACAAGGGTAAGTTCAGGGCAAGAGAGGGCCTAGTCCAATTTGTGATATGTGTAATGACCCATGTAAGGGTGTTAGTGAGCTCAGAGTAAGACACAGGTGAGTGTAGTTCAGTATGCCTGCTCGTCTTCCTCTGTTTGAGGAGCTCAGAAAAAGGAGTTCATATATTAGAAAAAATATTCTGGCACACTCTCAATGAATAAAATTACACAATGAGTGGTGTTCCAAATAAGTCCAACTTTATTTTTGTCTTTTGCAAAAACGGTTAGATCTTCAGAGATAGTTATATACAATGTGTTTGCAGTTTTTGCCTTGCTCACCTATGTGCTTTAACAATGAAACATAAAAAGCAAGAAGTCAGAAAATTGAATTACAAATACAGCATAACTTTCCAGTTCCCGTAGTCATAATCCATCAGCACCTTCACCTGAGGCCAAACAGACAGATCCCACATCATGCCAGCTCCTCCCCGTCTCTGTCGAAGGGATCTGACATCACTCGGCCACCCCGAGTTGTTCAGGTATCTCCGGCGCTGTCCGGGGGTTCGCCTTCCCTTCACCGTGCATGCGCAAGCCTCAATTTAGGGAGACCCGTCACCCAGTCACATGATAAATTGACGGAGCCCACCGCTAAAAGCCGCACTCAACTGGCGACCCGGTCTGCATTATTTTAATCACACAGGTATTGTGCCATCTCAGCTCAGGGCTCTTATTACTCACACAAGCCATTAGTAGGCTGTTTGACATTGTTGATTTAATCACACATCCTTAGTTTGGTGGTCCTGGTAACCCTTGGTATCTCATAGAGGTCCCCATTGGGTGCCCTGATTGATGTATCTAGCTTAACCAGTAAATCACCTAATCACTTTTCTCTTTTCCTATCTACATTGCCATATAGTGTGGGCTAATTTCTTTCATATTACTCCTTTAACATTTACCTGGCTCTTGAGTTTTCCCTTTACACTAAAGAGTTCACCCATAAAGTAAATATCTCTGCCACATCTAACCTATACCATATACCCATTATGTGACAGTACTGGGTATATGTAGTTTCTCCATTGATGTATATACAGGTAAAAGTTCTGTAAAGCTAGACAACACATATTTGTTTATCCTTTGCACAAGGTTTTGTGATTTCTGTTTCTCATTAGCCATCAGGTTACCATTTAAGACTAGACAACCCATTTTCCTATACAGGATAACCTATGTTTTATTTTCAGAGGTAATTTATTATGTTTTGCCATAAAATCTAGACAGGATATTATGGCTGTCAACCTCAATTCAACTATACTTGTACATTTTATTATATACACAATTCTGTTGTCACAATATTGTATATCGTTAGGGTGCATTATAAGTCACCCATAGTGCAAATATGCACTATACTCTTTTGTCTTTGTTTATGCATATTATTTGTCATGCTGTATTTGTAATTCAGTTTTCTGTTTTCTTGCTTTTCATGTTTCATTGTTAAAGCACATACTCGAACAAGGCAAAACCTGCCGAAACGTTGTATATCACAATCTCTGACGATCTAACCGTTTTTGCAAAAGACAAAAATAAAGTTGAACTTATTTGGAACACCACTCATTGTGTCATTTTATTCATTAAGAGTGTGCCAGAATATTTTTTCTAATATAAGACACAGGTGAGTTTCAGGAGATGACACATCTCCCCTCTCCCTATCACAAGGGCTTCCCTTTTTACCCTCTTTACCATCCCTGTCGTCTCACCTGTGTTATTTTGCATACTAGGCACCCATATGCTTCGGCAAGACAGGTAGAGAACTATAGTTGAAAATTTTGAGAGAAAGTAGAATCCATAGTATAATGGTGAATAACGTCTCCCTGGGTTAATCCCAAGTGTCGCTTGCCCTGCAGTTGATTGCGGTGCAATCTATCCTATCAACATCCTATGTTATACCCTTACATAACTAACAACACTGATACATCTATACATCTCATTACTCTTAATGCATTATTAGTTACAGTATAACATTGAATGCTTATAGCAACCAGAGTGTAGCTTTCAGCATTGAAGCTGCTGAGGTACAGTGAAACCTGAGCTCTGATTGGTTGCTATTAGAGATGAGCGAGTACTAAAATACTCGGGTGCTCGATGCTCTGGCCGAGCATCCCAAGATACTCGTGTACTCGGCCGAGCACCAAGCCCAATGTAAGTCAATTAGTGACAGGCTCCGCCCACAGACTTCTGGTTATAAAACGAGTGTTTCTGGGAAAGGGCGGGAGGGTGGGCTTTTTTAAATCTCCGCACCATACAACACCTTGCTGTGCCCCCCAGAGGGATCCTAACAATCAATCTGCTCTCTGTGCAGTGCCAGCTCACTGTGTGCACTGAAGGGAGCTGTGTATTTGTGTCAGATCGATAATTATTAGCGAGGAGTCCGAGCATCTCGGCGGTACTCGGTGCTCGCCGAGCATCCCGAGTACCGGGATACTCTTGCGAGTAACAAGTAGCGCCGAGCATACTCGCTCATCCCTAGTTGCTATGAACAACTAGACTGTTATCAAGTATAACCAATATTCTATAATATAATGCTGAATTCATCCTTCTGCCCAAATATGGGATCGAACCGTTTGATTGGCAAAAGGCCCATTTCTTTTTTTTTTTTATTAAAAAGGTTAGCCACGGCAGAATTAATTAGGGCCTTATTAATAAAAATTGCCTCACAGTAAGATCATTCTAGTCACCTATAGCAATCAAGAGTACAGATTTCAGCATTGAAGATGCTGAGGTAAAGTGAAAGCTGAGCTCCGATTGGCTGGAATGGAAAACTAGACCTTTTTTAACCTTAACCAACAATCTATGATAAATGTGTCCTTCTTTCCAAAGTCGTGTTGGCCGTTGCATGTGCAGTGCTATGTTCAAGTTGTAATTGGTTCAATAAAATGGCACCAGAGACTGCGAGTGCACATAATGCAAACTCTGGCACCATTCCATTGAAGACACTGTCTCTGTAAATATCACCAGTTTGTTTTAGATGATATTCGCAGAGACATTGTTTTTACAGAAAATAGCGCTGGAGTTCTCGTCAAGCACACCCACTAACTCTGGTAATGTTTTGAAAGATTCAACAATAACATGAACATAACACTGCATTTACGCCAGCCATAAAGATAATGACAGTGGCCATGACACAAAACTTAAATAAAGGGGAGGAAAGCAGCCAGGCGAGGAATAGATATGAATTTGTCCTTCTGCCGAAACCAGGATAGCCAGCACGTGCGCAATGCTATATTACCATTGTAATGTGAATTTGGAACTGCCATATGGATAGTGGAAGCGACCATGGCGCAGAATTTAAATAAAGGGGAGGAAAGCAGCCAGGAGAGGAATAAAGAGGACCCAACCCACAAAGTCCTGCATGAACAAGGTAACTTAAAGAAAGACCACAGAGTTACACCCAAAATGTGGTTTGCAGAGACATTTTTGAACAAAAAAATAAGTTTAGTTTTCAGGTAATGCTTCAATAAAATTAAAAATGTTTCAATGTAAATACTCCCCACCTAGGTGTAGAACAGTTTCAATAGCTAATTCTATATAACAGTGTCTGTCGTAATTGAGTCATGAAATGAATATATTTATACATCAATTAGTTGATTGTAGCTTCTTACTTACCATTATGGGGTTGATTATAGCCAGGACCTAATAGGAAAAATAGGAAATAAAAAGGTATTATACATGTAACTGACAATGTTTATATTATACTAGCTGTAGTACCCGGCTACGCCCGGGTTAATAAATAACTGATGTTAGCTATAACAAAATAGAATTTGAATATGTCATATTAATGACCTGTAAGAAAATAGAAGCTGAGCTGTGATTGGTTGTTATAGGCAGCCTAATAAATCTCCAGCCAACAGTAAACCCTCCCCCCGGCCGGGCAGTATATGCTACCTCACACATACACATAAAAGACAGCTCATGTGACTGACATCTGCCTTAATTCCCTATATGGCACATGTGTTGCACATTGGCTGTTTTTAATCAGATGTTTATGTTTGGAAATTAAAAATAGCACACGTATGAGGCGAGTTGTGTGAGGTGATTTGTGCACATCTGTGTCTGTCTGTGTGGTGTGTGTGTCCCTGGGGTGTGTGTGTGTCCCTGTGGGGTGACTGCATGTTTCCCTATAGGGTGTGTATGTGTGTGTGTGTCCCTGTGGGGGGAGGTCTGTATGGTGTGTGTGTGTCTCTGAGTTGTGTGTGTGTCTCTTTGTGGTGTGTGTGTCCCCGTGGGGTGAGTGCATGTGTCCCTATAGGGTGTGTATGTATGTGTGTCCCCGTGGGAGGGTCTGTGTGGTGTGTGTGTCTCTGTGTTGTGTGTGTCTCTTTGTGGTGTGTGTGTGTGTGTCCCTGTGGGGTGAGTGCATATGTCCCTATAGGATGTGTATGTGTGTGTGTCCCTGTGGGGGGGTGTCTGTGTGTGGGGGGGTGTCTCTGTATTGTGTGTGTGTCTCTTTGTGGTTGTGTGTGTGTCCCTGTGGGGTGAGTGCATGTGTCCCTATAGGGTGTGTATGTGTGTGTGTCCCTGTGGGGGAGGGTGTCTGTGTGGGGTGTGTGTCCCACTGTGTTGTGTGTGTCTCTGTGTTGTGTGTATCTCTGTGTTGTGTGTGTCTCTTTGTGATGTGTGTGTCTCTGTGTTGTGTGTGTCTCTGTGGTGTGTGTGTCTCTTTGTGGTGTGTGTGTAAACCCTGTGGGGTGAGTGCATGTGTCCCTATAGGGTGGCTTTGTGTGTGTCCCTGTGGGGGGGTCTGTGTGGTGTGTGAGTGTCTGTGGTGTGTGTGTCTCTTTGTGGTGTGTGTCCCTATAGGGTGTGTATGTGTGTGTCCCTGTGGAGGGGTCTGTGTGGTGTGTGTCTGTGTTGTGTGTGTCTCTTTGTGGTGTGTGTGTGTGTCCCTGTGGGGTGAGTGCATGTGTCCCTATAGGGTGGCTGTGTGTGTGTGTCCCTGTGGGGGGGTCTGTGTGGTGTGTGTGTCTCTGTTGTGCGTGTCTCTTTGTGGTGTGTGTGTGTCCCTGCGGGGTGAGTGCATGTGTCGCTATAGGGTGTGTGTGTGTGTCCGTGGGGGGAGTTTTGTGTCTCTGTGTTGTGTGTGCCTCTTTGTGGTGTGTGTGTGTTTGTTTGGGTGTGTGGTGAGTTCCAATGTGGGGCTGCACCTTAGCGACTATACACTTGCTGTTACTCTTTGTGAGCGGGGGTGTGTATACATGTCCCCGTGCGTGGTGAATATCCCATTTTGGGGCCCCACCTTAGTGACTATATGCTGGTATATGCTGTTAATCTTTGGCGCTATCATTAAGCCCCTCTCATTCACAACTGTCAACTGGTAACTGTCACTTTTTCCCCATTATGTAGATAGGGGCAAAATTGTTTGGTGAACTGGAACACGCAGGGTTAAAATTTCACCTCACAACATAGCCTATGATGCTCTAGGGGTCCAGATGTGTGACTGTGCAAACTTTTGTGGCTGTAGTTGCGACGGTGTTGATGCCAATCCCGGATATATACATACACACACACATATATACATACATACATACATACACACATTCAGCTTTATATATTAGACTAGAAAAAGGCACGATGCGATTGCATCGGGAGTGCGGTGAAATGAATTGTGTGCATCCTTAGATGTGCTAACAGGAACAGTAAACATGTATGACACTCTTTGCGCTTGTGAAAAAAGCATCGTTTTTATTAACATTTGCAAAATAAGGGCAAAGCATCATACCATAAGGTAATAGTGACAGAAAAAGAATGTACATAAGTTTGAGTATATACAGGTAGCTCTGTGGGTAGCAGAGTATACAGTCAACTGCGTGGGTAGCAGAGTATACAGGCAGCTGCGTGGGTAGCAGAGTATATACAGGTAGCTCTGTGGGTAGCAGAGTATACAGCCAGCAGCGTGAATAGCAGAGTATATGCAGGCAGCTCTGTGGGTAGCAGAGAATACAGCCGGCTGCGTGGGTAGCAGAGTCTATACAGGTGTCTCTGTGGGTCGCAGAGTATTCAGCCAGCTGCGTGGGTAGCAGAGTATACAGCCGGCTGCGTGGGTAGCCAAGTATATACAGGCAGCTCTGTGGGTCGCAGAGTATACAGGCGGCTCTGTGGGTAGCAGAGTATACAGGCGGCTGCGTGTGTAGGAGAGTATATACAGGCAGCTCTGTGGGTAGCAGAGTATACAGGTGGCTGCGTGGGTAGCAGAGTATACACAGGCAGCTCTGTGGGTAGCAGACAATACAGGTGGCTGCGTGGGTAGCAGAGTATACACAGGCAGCTCTGTGGGTAGCAGAGTATACACGCGGCTGCGTGGGTAGCAGAGTCTATACAGGCGGCTCCGTGGGTAACAGAGTATACAGCCAGCAGCGTGGATAGCAGAGTATATGCAGGCAGCTCTGTCGGTAGCAGAGTATACAGCCGGCTGCATGGGTAGCAGAGTCTATACAGGTGTCTCTGTGGGTCGCAGAGTATCCAGCCAGCTGCGTGGGTATCAGAGTCTATACAGGTGTCTCTGTGGGTCACAGAGTATCCAGCCACATGCGTGGGTAACAGAGTATACAGACGTCTTCGTGGGTAGCCAAGTATATACAGGCAGCTCTGTGAGTCGCAGAGTATACAGGCGGCTCTGTGGGTAGCAGAGTATACAGGCGGCTGCGTGTGAAGGAGAGTATATACAGGCAGCTCTGTGGGTAGCAGAGTATACAGTTGGCTGCATGGGTAGCAGAGTATATACAGGCAGCTCTGTGGGTCGCAGAGTATACAGGCGGCTGTGTGGGTAGCAGAGTATATACAGCTAGCTCTCAGTATACAGCTGGCTGTGTGGGTAGCCGAGCATATACAGGCGGCTCTGTGGGTCGCAGAGTATACATACGGCTCTGTGGGTAGCAGAGTATACAGGCGGCTGCGTGGTTAACAAAGAATATACAGGTGTTTCTGTGGGTCGCAGAGTATCCAGCCAGCTACGTGGGTAGCAGAGTATACAGCCGGCTGCGTGGGTAGCCGAGTATATACAGGCAGCTCTGTGGGTAGCAGAGTATACAGTTGGCTGCATGGGTAGCAGAGTATATACAGGCAGCTCTGTGGGTCGCAGAGTATACAGGCAGCTGTGTGGGTAGCAGAGTATATACCGCTAGCTCTCAGTATACAGCTGGCTGCGTGGGTAGCCGAGCATATACAGGCGGCTCTGTGGGTCGCAGAGTATACATACGGCTCTGTGGGTAGCAGAGTATACAGGCGGCTGCGTGGTTAACAAAGAATATACAGGTGTTTCTGTGGGTCGCAGAGTATTCAGCCAGCTACGTGGGTAGCAGAGTATACAGCCGGCTGCGTGGGTAGCCGAGTATATACAGGCAGCTCTGTGGGTAGCAGAGTATACAGCCGGCTGCGTGGGTAGCAGAGTATATACAGGTGTCTCTGTGGGTCGCAGAGTATACAGGCGGCTGCGTGGGTAGCAGAGTCTATACAGGCGGCGCCGTGGGTAGCAGAGTATACAGCCAGCAGCGTGTGTAGCAGAATATATACAGGCAACTCTGTGGGTAGCAGAGTACACAGCCGGCTGAGTGGGTAACATAGTATATACAGGTGTCTCTGTGGGTCGCAGAGTATCCAGCCAGCTGCGTGGGTAGCAGAGTATACAGCCGGCTGCGTGGGTAGCCGAGTATATACAGGCGGCTCTGTGGGTCGCAGAGTATACAGGCGGCTGTGTGGGTAGCAGAGTATATACAGCTAGCTCTCAGTATACAGCTGGCTGCGTGGGTAGCAGAGTATACAGCTGGCTGCGTGGGTAGCCGAGTATATACAGGCGGCTCTGTGGGTCGCAGAGTATGCATACGGCTCTGTGGGTAGCAGAGTATACAGGCGGCTGCGTGTGTAGGAGAGTATATACAGGCAACTCTGTGGGTAGCAGAGTATACAGCCAGCTGCGTTGGTACCAGAGTCTACACAGATGGCTCCGTACCAGAGTCTATACAGACGGCTCCATGGGTAGCAGAGTATACAGCCAGCTGCGTGGGTATCAGAGTCTATACAGGCAGCTCCATGGGTAGCAGAGTATATACAGGCAGCTCTGTGGGTAGCATAGTATACAGCTGGCTGCATGGGTAGCAGAGTATACAGCTGGCTGCGTGGGTAGCCGAGTATATACAGGCGGCTCTGTGGGTCGCAGAGTATGCATACGGCTCTGTGGGTAGCAGAGTATACAGGCGGCTGCGTGTGTAGGAGAGTATATACAGGCAACTCTGTGGGTAGCAGAGTATACAGCCAGCTGCGTTGGTACCAGAGTCTACACAGACGGCTCCGTACCAGAGTCTATACAGACGGCTCTGTGGGTAGCAGAGTATACAGCCAGCTGCGTGGGTATCAGAGTCTATACAGGCAGCTCCATGGGTAGCAGAGTATACAGCTGGCTGCGTGGGTAGCATAATTTATATGGGTGTCTCTGTGGGTCGCAGAGTATACAGTCAGCTGCGTGGGTAGCAGAGTATATACAGGTAGCTCTGTGGGTAGCAGAGTATACAGTCAGCTGCGTGGGTAGCAGAGTATACAGGCAGCTGTGTGGGTAGCAGAATATATACAGGTAGCTCTGTGGGTAGCAGAGTAAGCAGTCAGCTGAGTGGGTAGCAGAGTATATACAGGAAGCTCTGGGAGTAGCAGAGTATACAGGCAGCTGCGTGGGTAGCAGAGTATATACAGGTGTCTCTGTGGGTACCAGAGTGAGTATACAGTCAGCTGCATGGGTAGCAGAGTATATACAGGTAGTTCTGTGAGTAACAGCTTTGTGGGCATGATGGTGACCTTAATGGGCGTCCCGGTGGGTGGAGAGGTGATGTAACGTAATGGCTGTCACCACCGACTTCTTCTATGAGAGCTGTGTACTTCCAGATTGGAGGAAATAGGGGCGTGTCCTTGCTGTGAGGTAAATGTCGTGAATGCGCATGCGCGGTGACGGATGGTTACTGCGCTCGTGCGACTCTGAATGGCGTTGCAACTGTGCCTCGCGAGCCACAGTGACGTCCCCAATGGTTACGTCGCCATTCACAGCCTCACGAGCGATGGCATGCAAGCGCGCCACCGCTCGCGAGTCTGAGTCTGTAAATAGCGGCTTCACTCGCGACGGTACCACGGTGCATGCCGGAATAGCGGCACAACATTGGTGATTATATATATAGATATTTTATACAATTACATGATTGATAATGATATGTTATTTACTTACACTAACAATGCGTTACTTTGCATGGCTTTCTGAATCCTCCTAAATTTTAGAGAAATTATCAATTTGAAACAATGGTTTTCAAAGGTCAGCTACTCCCCAAATATTTGCTTTATTGCATCATGCTAAAAAATAAATGTTTGCCATTTGTGTAATTTTTTTTAACATAATGCAATGAATGAAACATTTTGAGAATATCAGGTGTCTTAGAAATCTATTTTCTCTGTTGCATTGGTCAAATGATTGTAGAAACCTCATATGCAAACAGCAATTTGGTTAACTTCACAATCAACTTCAGACTTAAGCCTCATTCAGATGTCCGAGTATGAATTGCAACACGCAACCCAGCAGCAGTTGTCCATGAATGTCAATGAGGCTATCCAGGTCAGGTGTGTACTTGAACCTTGATGCAAAAATTTAAAGTGTAACCGCCATTAAAATTTTAATCTAATAAGAAAGTAGAGCAAGCAATTTTAATAAACTTTCAAATACACTTTTTAAATAAAATCTGCAAGAAAACCACAAAATTGGGCACTCACTTGATTGAGGCCAAATAAAAAGTTACTTGACAACACTCAGAGATTTGGCAATCAGTATTTTGAGGCCAATAAAACCTTCTTAGAGGAACAACACAGATTTGGCAATCACTTGTTTTAGGCCAAAAAAAGCCTTTTTGGGGAATCACAAAAATTTGTCAATTAATTTTTTAGGCCCAAACAAGCCTTTTAAGGGGAACCACAAATATTTGCAAATCACTTGCTTGAGGCAAAAATGTCTTTTTAAGGGAAACACAAAGAGTTTGCAATCACTTGTTTGAGGCAAAAAAAGCCTATTAGGGGAACCACAAATACCCCTCCAGGAAGATTCTACAAGAGCCATTGGAGACATTTACAAAGTCTTGTGAACACATTCTGTGACAGGTAGAGCAAACAATACTTGTCTACCCTACAGCCACAAAGTTGAAATCTATCAGGCCCAATTTGAACATTGGTGACCTTGTTCTTGTGAAAGACTGCAAAATTCACAGGAATCAGTGGTCACTTGGTCTAGTTACTGCAACATTCAGGATGCAAGGATGTTAATGTCCGCAAAGTTGAAGTAAGGATGACCTAAGACATTCCTCAGACCAATATCTGAAATAATCCTATTTTTATTATCAGAGGAAAGGGATGGTGACATCCATTGATGCCAGATGGGGAGTGTTCTGCCTCCTAGCATTTAATCTGTATTTCTTAACAATAACAATCACAGGTATAACAAAGTCTCAAAATTCAAAAATTTACAAAAACCACTGAAAATTTTGTAACAATATATGGGAAAAAACAGTCCTAGTTCAACCATCGCAGGCTGTAAAAGAGAAAAGAGTAGTTTTGCCACCACCAGTCCTGTGGCCATGGTCCATTGTTAGACAGGGGAAAATCCAGAGAAAAAGGGTAAAGTCATCACAGTAAAGTCTCTGTAGGCTTGAAACATTTAACAGGTTAACACACTTTACACACAATTTCCCTACGGGTGTCAGGGGGTTGTTATCTGTGAAAGCTGTGAACTTTGATGCTGCCAGGTAGTGCTTGAACCATTCTGTAATTGCCCAGACCAAGGCTAGTAACTCCAGTTTGAATGAGCTATAGTTCTCTGGATTCCTTTCTGTAGGACGGAGCTATCACCCTTTCTACCCTGTAGGCTATAACCCTTTCTCTGCTTTTCTGCCTCTATGATAAAACAGCTCCTAATCCCATGTTGCTGGCATCGGTGTATAACAGGAATGGTGGACTGTAGTCGGGATAGGCTAGGAGGTTTTCTCCAGTCAGGGCCTCTTTCAACTGCTTAAAAGACTGTTCTTCTTCTTGTCCCCACCGGAACGGAGGACCTCTGATCTTGCCTTTCTTAGACTGTCCTACTAGTAGCTGCATGGGCACTGCTATCTTTGTGTAGCCCTTGATAAACCTCTGGTAGTACCCGACCGGTCCTAAGAATTGGCGTATCTCTTTAAAGGTAGTTGGTTCTGGCCAGTCCTTGATGACGGTGACCTTGTCAGGATCCGGTGCTACTCCTTCTGCACTGACCACATGCCCAAGGTATTGAACCTTTGTTTTCAACAAGTGGCAATGGAAAGTTTTAGCTTCATCCATATTTGGACAATGCTTCAAACAACTCACTGCGATGCTGCAGATGGTCCTCATAGGTCTTAGAATACACTATGACATCGTCCAGGTAGAGTAGTATGGTTTCAAAGTTTCTGTGGCCTAGGCAATGCTCCATCAGTCTCTGGAAAGCTCCTGGTGCGTTACACAGCCCAAATAGCATTCTGTTGAACTCGCATAGTCCCATCGGTGTCGTGAAGGCTGTCTTCTCACGGTCTTCTTCTGCAACTGAGATTTGCCAGTACCCACCAGTAAGATCTAGGGTTGAAAAGTAATTAGCAGACTTCAATGCAGCAAGTTACTCTTCCATACAGGGTAAGGAGTAAGCATCTTTGTGTGTTACGCAATTAATTTGCCTACAGTCAACAAACATTCTCATACTACCATCTTTCTTTTTAACCAGGACCAGTGGAACTGCCCAGTGACAACAACTATCTCTGATGACCCCTGCGTCCTTCATGTCCTGCAACAGCTCTTTAGCTTGCTGGTAGTGTGCTAGTGGTATAGGCCTGTATCGCTCTTTAATGGGTGGATGGTTTCCAATGGGTATGTGATGTTGTACTCCTTTTATCCTCCCAAATTTTAGTGGATGCTTGCTAAACACCTGTTCATACTCTTGAACTACCCGATAAACTCTGTGTTTCTGGTAAGAAGGTGTGTGATCAGTTCCTACATGGAGTTCCTGACACCAATTCTCTATCGGCTTCTAGGAATTGTGATCCTCATCTGAACCTGGTTGAGTCAGTAGTTCTAATATATATACTGAGTTTTCTACATGATACAATTTAGCAACAGTTGAATACTTTGGTAACTTAACGTCATCATCACCATAGTTCAGTATGCGTACGGTTACCCTTCCTTTGCATTCATCAACCACCCCCTGGTTGTCAGGAGTGTAGGACTACTTTCAGACATCACCGGCTCCACTACCGCCTGGTAGTCCTGCCCTCTGAAGCCTATTGCTGCCCGACACAAGATCATCATTTCACTTCTTGGTGGTACCACAATAGAAATTGAGTCTGTTATCCGTACACTGCCAATTTCACCACTTGTTAAGGTTACCAGTTGCTGGTACATGAGGGCTCTAATTTCCTTCTGAAGAGCCCTTCTTTCTCTGGGAGGAGCAGTGTCTGCAGTTTGTTGGAGTAAAAACAGCACTTTCTCTAAACAATTACCAATGACATTTGTACCAAGTATTATACGTGGGTTCCTTTCATTTGGACTACCTCCCGATGCCCCTCGGTGTTGACAGGCAACCCATTGGTAGCTATTATAGCTAGTCTAGGGTCTGGAGGTTTAAGTTCAAGTTCAGACCAGAACCGTTTATAAAGGATACTCGAGATGGTGGTCACTTGGGATCCAGTGTTGATCAAAGCAGATGTAAGGATGTCTTCTAGGATGATGGACAGGTACGAATAGTTTCCAGCTCCGCTGCACCTGTTAACTGTCCCATCACTACAGATGCTCTCTGCTTACCAGTCATCGCATACATGTCCAACACATTACAAATCTTTCTCCTAAATGCGTCCAAGGTGCCTGGCTGGCCGTCATTCTTGGGCAACCAGGCTTCATTAGGAACGTATGGCAGTGAGATCAGCATTATCGGGGCTACTGGTGCAGGTGTCGGCATTGCGCCGCTGGGTGGATTAGCGACTGCGGGCCTGGTGAGTTGTACATTTTGGGCCCCACTTGCATCGGCAGGCGGTTTACATGAGGGACCGATGCGTTGTTTGCGTCCGGGGCACTCATTCTCGTTCCCCCCTAGTGAATCGTTGCCAGTCTCTGAAAAGCGAAAGTATGTAGTCGGCTGCGCAGGCAGGGAGTGGAGCACCTCAGGTATTTTCGGATCAGGCTGCTGCACTCGGTGGTTCTCGACAGAGTGTGGGGCAGGGCCTATCTTCGCGCCCTTGCAGCCATAAATGCCCCTTTCCTTCCCGCTCCTTGGCGCAGCAATGGTGGCCCAGATTAACAGTTCACAAAACACAGTCTATGCACACAGTACCCAGTTATATCGGGCACTGGATCCTGTTTGTGATGCCAGAGATGTCTGGCCCACAAGGGTCTGGGGTACTCAGGTCTCGGGCGCTTGGGTATGATGGATGTCATAGGTGGTTGGTGCCCGAGCCTGTGCCCTTGCGGTGACAACACAAAGGGGTATTTACAGGGATTATAGTTTATAGGTGATTGTCATGATGCCACCTGTAGATCTGGTGATGGCACCGGTGCTGCTGGGGCCTCCAGGGTGATGGACAGCAGCAAGGTGTTGTAGCTCCCTACAGGTGGAGTGGGGTCCCCGGGGCTGTAAAGGTATAATGGTAGAGTAAGGCAGCGCAGTCATTGCGGTGTGGGACAGGCTGGAAGGATGGGAACACACACAAGAAAGTCTTTTTCTGTACCTTTTTACTGGTGTTTCGCAGGTACACTTCCAGGGTTGAGGGCTACACTTTGGGATTTCCACACTGAGGGGGCTATAGGCCTCCTTGTCCTGTTCCCTTGTCCTGAAGTCTGGCATGTGTGAAACCAGGCCTAACCTCTCTTCTCTCTCACACCCATGTTGCTGCACTGAGGGCTCTTGCTTGGCTACCACCACCTCTCTGTAGCTCCTGGCTCTCAAATGGGGAGTGCTGCGGATGTCCGGGAAGCTAAGCCTCCATGGTGTACTGGGATTCTCTGCTGGGCCAACCTTTCTCCCTTGCAGACTCGGACTCCAGTGACCGGTGTTCTCCTGGGGTGAGCCGGTATGGCTCCTCTGCCTCCATTGTACTGTTTCTCGCCTCTGCCTTTCGTCCTCACACTCTGGACCTCACATTGGCTCTGGCGGTGCATTGGATTCTGGCCTACCATTGCTCCGGTAACCAGTTTTGTTCACTAGGCTCTGAGCTGAACTGCACAGTTTTCCTAGTGACTATGCTAGGCACTTTGCGTAAGCATTTTACAGTACAGCATTCTCAATGAGGATGCTGTACTGTAAAATGCTAACACAAAGTGCGTAGCATAGAGGTCCTGATGCTGGAAGCCATTGGCTTGTAATATAATGAATAAATGAAAGCCGACAATAGTGGCGATGGGGTTAACAGCTAAGTTAACCCCTGACATGCTGTCCTGAGTGGACAGCATGTCTCTAGGGGGGGTGGACACCCCCTAGAGACATGTTGCCCACATGTATTCTTATTATTTAACTCTTTGTTCATCCCGGCGACAGCAGGGATGAACAAAGCCGCCGGCTGCCGCAGGCATTCACATATGCCTTGTGGAAGCCACATAGGCTCCAATAGGATCCCATTATCAAAAATCTGCTGTGGCAGGGACACCGCTCTGAAAACTGCAGCCTGCATGATTTTTCATGCAGGCTGCAAATCCGGATGCAGCTACCGGAATGCATGTAGTGCAATCCGGTTGTTATAATAGGCTCCTAAGTGCTGCGGTTCCTGATCCGGTTTTGAGCATTTTTACTGCTCAAATCTGGATCAGGATCTGCATAGCCCTGCTGCAGATGTGATCCTAGCCTATGACTTTTTATTTAAGTTGTTACTTGAGATGAGCACCAAAAGATTAAAGGCACCATTACACGTTGCGATATCGCCTGCAATATCGCCCAAAAGTCAAGTGGTGTGCGCAGTTGTAGTTGATAACGCTAGTGCATCGTGTCGTGTAACAGGGCGATGCGACTGCAATAAATTGCTGGAGCAACATCGCCAGGTTTTTTCTCACGCACTTAAACCGGGCGATGTTGCTTAGCAATGTGGTAGGATCGTGCTGTGTAACAACGCGATAACGATGTTGCAAGCAACTTCCCCTATTCGTTGCATTGAAAAATATTGGTCGCTGGATTGCTCCTACCCAGCAAATGAAAGTTGCTTACAACATCCTAGTTGCGTTGCTTACGATATCTCCCCGTGTGACAACTCCAAGGCAATCTTGTAAAAGTGCCAAAAACGTGCCTGTGAAGTTGTAGGCGATATCGCAGCGATGTTGTGACGTGTAATGGTACTTAAGACTTGCACAATTTGAGTACCAGTCAATAAAGCATTTTAGTGCTCGGTCATCACTAATAATTAACAATTTGCTTGGAAAGCGTCTCTATTACATTGGAAGAGAAAAACACACATTTTCCTTCATGTTAAGTTTATTGTGTTGTCCAATGTGAAAATTTCCTAACACGAGTAAATTAGCAGTATTTTAAAGGGACACTGCCAGGTCATTTTTCAGTATGATACTAATATTACCCTTGAATGGAGCTTGGGCAGACCTTTTAAAAACATGTAAAATCATTATTGTACCGTTTGTAGTTTCCATGTTATCATCATTGTCAGACCCTGCAGGGAGCTGCTGCATTAGTCCTGTCCCATTATAAACAGAGCCGATTAGTCCTGTGCTGTGTAAACATTCATATAATTATTCACTCTCTCTCAGCAGCTCTCTCCTTCCTCCTCCCTTTGCTAACAGTGCAGTGTGAGGTTTCACTTATAGATCTGTTCAGTTGATATCACCATGGTGGGAGAGAGCTACTGCAGGTCTGCCTTATCTAGACTCCATTTGTTTCTCTAATCAGTTATCCCTGTTGTGACACTTTATGTTGTAGTTCACCTCTTGTGATGCTGCTTACAGAGAGCAGAGAGGAGAATTCAGTCCCCCACTGATCTCCTGTGCTGTGATATGACATGCATATTCATGTATGGGGAGTGGACAGCAGAAAACTAAGTGGATCATTCACTGTGAGTGACAGATGAAATGATTCTCTTTATTTTCAGTTTACAGGAGATAGGAGGGGAATATAAATAAAAAAATAGAGAGAGTTTAGAGGGAGGAATTAGAAAATGATATCAGTTACATGTGGACTTTTGACCTGACAGTTTTCCTTTAAGCTTACTTCATAAATTGAATATAAACTAAAGCACAAAATAAAGATGCAAATGAGATAAATGAAAAAGTCACTGATCCAAATTAGAGAACACTTTCAGATACCTGCAAGTTATTGGTGTTAATCTGGCGCCTGGTGCTAATTTCCTAAATTATCTGACAAACCCTAATTAACTGGCAGCCTAACTTTTCAGCTTGTGCTCACTTCACAAAAATGGTGTGCTGTTCCAAAATGACTTAAACCCTTTGGCAGCAGGTTGTCCAGACGAAGGCCAAAAGGGTCACCCTATTGGCCATACCAACAGAAGTTGGTTGTTCCAAATCTGTCAGTTTTAGAATATTGCATCTTTACAATATCACAAACTCCTTCAAGTCCCCCAAGAAGTCTTGTCGTTCTCGAAAGACAAATGCAAGAGAGAACAAGATAATGCAGATAATCACCATGGGTAATCGTTTCAACATTGCAGCTGGAATAGCTCACTAGTTCAGCATTGAACAGGGTAAGGATCTGTCTTGTCATACAGTGTCACAATATTTATGAATATTTAAACTGAAAGCCTACTCTGCAGTGACCAAACGTATCATTAGCAGAAAGAATCAAAAGGCTAGAATCATCTTTGGTAAGGAGCATGTTGTGTAGACAAAGGAGAAGTGGTCCACAGTTTATTTTAGTGATGAAAGCAAGTTTAATATATTTGGCTCTGAATGGAAACAATATGTTCATCGATAAACTGGGGAAAGACCGATCCCAAAGTGTGTAAAGAAGTAAGTGAAAGGTGGTGGAGAAAGTTTCATGGTTTGAGGAATGTTTTCTGATTTAGATGATTTCAAATAAAAAATCTCTGGAAAATTCTTGGTGATAAATCTATGACCAAGAAACCCACAACAATCACAGAACTGTTGAAGAGACTGGAAGAAGAGTGGACCAAAATCCCTCAAGAGCAGTGTGAGAGACTAGTGATGTCCAGCAGTGGCGTAACTAGAGTCCTAAGGGACCCGGTGCAAAATTTGGACCTGGGTGCCCCCCGCCCCCCTGCACGCCCATATTGGTCAGATATATGGGCCCCATGTAACATTCTAAATCCTATCAAGACTCACGATTTGACCCCTCTCCCCTTCATTATGTATTAATGTCCCTCATCCTGCTATATATGGTCCTCCTCCTGGAATATGCCCTTATCCTGGTATATATGGTCCTCCATTATAGTAAAATGCATCCTCACAGCCCTCCATGTAGTATAGTGCAGCATCCCAGCCCTCCATATAGTATAATACAAAGTCACAGCCCTTCATATAATATAATGCAGTCTCACAGCCCTCTAGATAACATAAACCAGTGTCACAACCCTTCACATAATATAATGCAGCATCACAGCCCTTCATATAGTATAACGCAATAATGCAGCCTCATAGCTCAGAGCTTACATCCTCCCCACACATATACACAGACAGGGACACATGCACACACAGGGACATGGACACACACACGCACACAGGGACACAGACACACAGGGACACGGATACACACACACAGGGACACATACACACACAGGGACATGAACACACAGAGGGACACACACACAGGGACACACACACAGGGACACACACAGGGACTCACCGGTCCACCCCACCGGCGCAGCTCTCAGCCTGCAGGAGCACGGCACTGCAGTCATCTCTCATCGCACACACAGTCACACTGCACACAAAGTCACTCTGCACACACAGTCACTTTGCACACACAGCCTGTTCACCACACACAGTTGCATACATTGCACACACAGTCACATTGCACACAAAGCCTGCTCAGCACACTGCACACACAGCCTGCTCACAGCAAACACAGTCACACTGCACAAACAATCACACTGCACACAAAGTCACTCTGCACACACAGTCACTCTTCACACACAGCCTGTTCACCACACACAGTTACATACATTGCACACACAGTCACATTGCACACACAGTCACTCTAAACACAAAGTCTGCACAGCACACTGCAAACGCAGCCTGCTCACCGCAAACACAGTCACACTGCACAACAGTCGTACTGCACACACAGTCACACTACACAAACAATCATACTGCACACAGTCACACTGCACAAACAGTCATACTGCACACACAGTCTGCACAGCACACTGCACACACAGCTGCTCACCGCAAACACAGTCAGACTGCACAAACAGTCATACTGCACACACAGTCACACTGCACAAACAGACATACTGCACACAGTCACACTGCACAAACCGTCATACTGCACACACAGTCACACTGCACATACAGTCATACTGCACACAGTCACACTGCACAAACAGTCATACTGCACATACAGTCACACTGCACAGAAAGTCTGCAGCACACTGCACACACAGCCAACACACACACTGCACCTTCTCTCCTCTGTGCTCCATGTTTCCTGAAGGTCTTCTTGCCAGACCCAGGAAGCAGTGACTCAAGCGGTGCTGTGGTGAGGAGGAGGAGAGCAGATCAGGCTGGAAGACTGAGACTCTAACCTGCTCCTCTTCGGTAGAGAGGTAGGTGTGCTGCCGCATGTCTCCAGTCCTACTCCTACAGTCTCCAGCCTGCTCCCTCGGTCTGACTGCGAGAAGAAGAAGGGGGGCGGGGTGGCAGCAGCATCAGCAGCAGCAGCCTCACAGCAAAGTTAGCGTCAGCGGTGAGTGCCAGTCCTCCGGCAGCCGTGATCAGCCGCCTTGGGACTAGCCAGGCAGAGCGCCGCGCAGTGACATGGATGTGCGTCCTCAAGGACGCACTTCCATGTAAAGCTGGCGCAGGGGTCGGCGAGTTCCGGGCCCCTGTAGCTCCGGGTCCGGTCTCACTTGTGACCCCTGCGACTGCGGATGGTACGCCACTGATGTCCAGTGACTGCAGATGTGCTGAAGCAAATCAGAGCAAAGCAAAGCAAAGGCCTGTACACTTCCTACTAATTGGTGACTGTTGTACCCTTCACAAAATGTAATTTTATTCTTTCTCTGTGCTACAATCATTGCTATCCTTTAATTACAATCATCATGTTTTGTGTTAAATAAAGGTTTTAAGTTGATAAACTCTGCCAAATGTTGATCAATGTAGATTACATTCTGTCTGAAAAAATCAAGTCACACAGTGTTCTCTCAGGCTGCCTTCACACTGCATCATTTCTGATCTGTGTCTAAAATGGATAGCCACAGATCAGTTTTGGCCTCCCATGTATCCCTATGGGCATGGATGGGTCCTAAGTGGCCATTCGTGTGTGTCAGTTTTGTCACTGATCCGTTTGTGTTAGTTTATTACATGCACCCAGAATCGCAGACTTTTCCGATTTTGGGCTGCCTTGAATATCACTGACATCAATGGACAGAACCGGATCTGTAGCTGTCCATGTCAAATAACATGGATGTCTATGGAGCGCGGATCCATACGGATCCGAGAAAAAAATGGATCCATGAAACGGATTCACTTTGCTGTACTGAGCATGCTCAGAAGAAAGGTACAGCTCCTCCCACCCCTATCTCTGGTAACTGATGATAGATCCATTAAAAAAAGATCCGTGGATATCAGTTGTCATTCGTTTGAACAGATCGGTGCCTGTCTGTGTAGTCCGTGAAATTCAAGGAACAACATGTGATGTGAAAATTATGCAGTGTTAAGGGGGCCTAATATGGATCACCACTGTAAAATCTTTACATGCTCAGTAGTACAGTCATGGCTGTTTATAAAACATGGTATGCTGTATATAAAACACTATAATTACATCTCAACATTTAAAAAGATGAATAAACTTACCATTATGTTTTACATGACCTAGAAAATAAATAAGAATAAGAAATGCTTCAATAGCATTTGCACAATTAGAAAAGATGTTCAGAGCTAAGTGTTACTCTCATATCTTTTTTTGTTTAGGAAAATGACTTAAACTATGCTAGAATAAAAAATGAACCAGGGAGACTAGGTCCGAGAGGAGAAAGATGTTGAGGTGAACATGCCATTGTAGGTCAAAGATGAGGAGGAAGTAGCCAACACTTTTTTTTGTTTGTATTGTGTTTGTGTTAACTTATTTTCTGTTTTGATTTTTGAAAATAATAAATTAAGCCTGAATAAAAAAAACCAAAAATACTTGATCCAGGAGGGGAAGGTTGAAGTGGACGTGGTCGTGTAGGTCAAAGACACAGAGAAGGAGGTTACCAACACTTTATTTTTTTGTTCCGTTTTGTTTTTGGTATTATTTAGGAAAATAACTTAAATTAGAGTAAATAAAAACTAACTCGAATCATGAGGAGGAGGTCCAAGTGCAGTAGGATGTTGAGGTGAATGTGGCGGTGTAGATTGAAGAGTCAGAGAATGAGGCAACCAACACTTTTCTTTGTTTTCCTTTCTTTCTGTTTAGTTTTTAAAAATGATTTAAATAAGATTTGATTAAAAAAAAATTAAGCAAGAGGATAAGGTCGAAATATAGGAAGAGGTTGAGTTAAATGTGGCGGTGTAGGTCAAAGAAAGTCATATGAGAAGGTAGTTAAAACTTTTTTAAACATTTTTTTGGGGTTAATTTATTTTTGGAGGCCCAAAACAGTGGTAATGGCAAATAGAGTATACCAATGTCTGTGTGCGGATGGTATAGTTGTCTAGCAGGCAACAGTATGGACCTGTCCTGTTGGATCCACAACTTATTCAGTTTAATAAAAGTAAGCTTGTCCACATTGGCTGAGGACAAGTGGATGCGATTGTCTATGATGAACCTCCTGCCATGCTAAAGACACGTTCTGAAAGTACACTTGGTGCAGGGGAGCACCTCCAAAGCATAAAGAGCAAGCTCTGGTCATGTGTCCAATTTGTTGACCCAGACGTTAAATAGGGCAGACCCATCAATTATACTATGGATAGATGTGATGACACATATTCTTCCACCATGTTGTTGAATCGCTGCCTTCTGTTAATAATATCCGCATCAGATGGTAATGCCGAATGTTGTTGCTTGCTGCTGCTGAATTTTCTCTACACATCGGTTATGATAACCCTCCTTTCTGAGGAGGTCCCAATGCAAAAGCTGCATTGGCCACTTCGTCCTTTTCCTCCAACTTGTTTATTGCTGAGCCCCCACTTTAAGGTAAGAATGTCATATGTGGTACCTCTTCTAGTGCGCTCTTTATTCATGATTGATGCATTTTTGTCCTGCTCCAGTGACAGATGTAATGATTATATATATTGTCTTTGTAGCATGGATCCAGTAGATTGGCCACCCAGTAACCGGCCTTGGTCAAAATCCTGGCAACTTCAGGCACAGCAGCATGTATTAGCTAATGTGTTCTCTGTTAGGTCCCCTGCCACCGCTCCCCAGCTCACCTCTTCTGGGTCTGCATCCTCTGCTCCTCTACCGATCGAGCATCCAGCGTCCAGGCGTACTGAGTCTCGGAGCCATCGCCGGGTCCCCTTCTTGTCTGCTGACCACCGGGATCACACATCAGCACACTACAATGGTCGGAGTCATGAACCTAATCAGCAGTGCACTAGGCGCGGTCGCGCTCCTCCCCTGTGAATGTAGGGGCCGGTGCGGCTCAACCTGACACTCCCCTTGACCAATAGCTGTCCGTCCTCCGGTATGTCAGCCCACCTCCACTGATGGGAGGTGCCTGATTATTGAGTTAGTAAGCTTCTGTTTCTCTGGCTGTAACAAACAGACAGAGAAGCAGAAGCTTACTAACGCAATAATCAGGCACCTCCCATCAGTGCCCTCCTTGTGCTCTGCTCCGGTAGACCCATTCCTGCTCACCTAGCCTTGGGTTCTGATCCCACAAATCCTCCTTAGCTATACTGTAGTATAGGCTAACCCTATGAGCAGGGGTGCACCAAGCCCCACTGCCGCCTGAGCCGCGGCACCGATTACGGGGGGGGGGTGCTAGTGGAGCCCAGCACTGCCGCCCCTTCTGCATCGCTACTGCCGCCTAAGCCACGGCAGTGATTGCCGGCCGCGAGTACGGGGGGGGGGGTGTGCTGGTGAAGCCCAGCGCTGCCGCCCCTTCTATTCTTGTCCCCCGGCGGGTCGCCGCTTACCTGCGGTGCGCGGGGTGAGCGGCCGGCGCCATGACAGGGGGAGGCTGTGTGCATGAGGCGCCGCCCCCTTCTGCACTGCCGCTCCCCCTGCCTGCTGCCGCCTGAATGACAGGGCTCACACTGTCCAATGGACGGTGCGGCCCTGCCTATGAGCCACCCCCCTGGTACTAGC
Organism: Allobates femoralis; assembly: GCA_033576535.1. Classification (NCBI taxonomy): domain Eukaryota; kingdom Metazoa; phylum Chordata; class Amphibia; order Anura; family Aromobatidae; genus Allobates; species Allobates femoralis. Next base: position 68,327,062 of record JARQOC010000006.1, on the reverse strand, counting down.
AGCTGTGGTATTTAGACCCCCTGGGCTTGCCCCTGACAATCCCTATATAGTGGTTGGTTAAAATAGGACCAGCTCACCCAGGGGTGTTCGGTACCACGGCCCAGTGCGTCCACTCTAGGGTGCCTTCACCCGGAAGCTTGACAGAATAATCAGGCCATGAACCCTGCTGATACCACATTCTCAGCGCAAAAGGAACTGGCTTATCTTTGGGAGAATCAGAATCGTATAATGGCTTTCCTTCAGTCCATGGATACCTGATTAGCCTCCCTTCAGACTCCCAACCCAGTGTCCGCCACTTAACTGGTGAGTCTACAGCAGGAGCTGTAAGTGCAACGAGACACGCAGTCTCGCATGCTGTCTTATATTTCCTCAATGAACGATCATCTGGTCTCCCTGCACTCTGCAACCACGGCCTCGGCTTAAGCCGCAACCTATGACCAGTATCCAGGAGGCATCCCGAATCCTCCGCCTCACCTTGTAAAACCGCCTAGATACAGGGGTGACACTAAGATGTGCTGCAGCTCCCTCAACCAGTGTCCACTTTGTACTGCTGCCACAGCAGTATCTCACCGATCGGGTCAGGGTGGCCTTTGTGGTGTCCCACCTGGAGGGTGAGGCCCTGGCATCGGTTATCCCTCTATGGGAGCATGATGACCCTGTGGTCTCTCACTTGTCGACCTTTCTGTAGACATTCCGTAAGGTCTTCGATGAACCCGGCCGGGTCGCATCTCTTACAGAATCCCTCTTCAACCTCCGTCAAGGGACCCTCACCATAGGGCAGTACGCCATATGCTTCCGCACCCTCTCCTCCGAGTTGAGATGGAATAACGAGGCGCTGACTGGGGCTTTCTGGCGTGGCCTGTTCAGCAGGATAAAGGACGAACTCGCAGGTTGGGATATCCCAACAGAGCTGGAGAACTTGATCTCGCTAACCACTCGCATCAATTTGCGTTTTCAGGAACGCTCCTGTGAATCTGCCAGGGAGAGGAGATCCATCCGGCCGCTTCCCTCTGAATGCAGTCGGCCCAGTCCACGGGTCGTGATGTCTGCCCCCTTTTCTGAACCTATGCAGGTTGATTGGGTCAGGATGGATTAACAACGCCGAGAGGAGAGACTGGCTCACGGCTTATGCCTGTACTGCGGAGACGCATCCCATCAGCGCTGATATTGTCTTGAAAGACTGGGAAACTCTTTTGCCTAGGTCAAGTAAGAGAGGCCATCCTAGGTGAGAGCAAAGCCTCTCAACCCCTCACCCTGCCTGTGCAGGTGATACGTCTGCAGAGACGCTTCTCTGAGCTGGCCTACATGGATTCTGGGGCAGCAGGAAACTTCATTTGGCAAGAGGCTGCTTGGAATATCCGTAATACCTCTGTTGACGCCTCGCGTAATTGTGTTGGTGGATGGCAGACTGCTGCAGGAGATCATCACCAAGGTGACAGAAGAGGTGGAGATGCAGATCGGGGCTCTACACTGTGAAAGAATTGCCTTCTACATCCTGCCCGGTCTCTCCAATGCCCTGCTTCTCGGGCTTCCTTGGCTCCGGACTCACAAACCTCCCCTGGACTGGCGCTCTGGGGATGTGCTGTGGTGGGGTCCTCTCTGTCATGAGAGATGCATGCAGTCTGTTCTGCCACCTTGTTTCCCGCAACCGGATTCTGTTCTTTTTTTAACGGCGGCCTATTGGCTCCCTTACGTATAATTGGACGTCCGCCGGGTAAGACCTTTGTGGCACAGAATAAGAGGAAGACAGCCCTGTCATGGGGATACTCGTCAAGAGTTGACGGCCATGTTGGAGTTAAAAAGACTCTCTCTTTGATCTCTCGTCACTATTGGTGGCCTACTATTCATCAAGACGTCCACAATTTTGTTACTTCATGTCCGTCTTGTGCTAGAAATAAGGTGTCCAGGAAGTTGCTGGCTGGACATCAACTGCCTCTCCCAGTTTCGTCGGCTCCTTGGCAACACATAGCCATGGATTTCATTACGAATCTTCACTGCTCACCCGGCAGTATGGTCATATGGGTAGCTGTGGATCGCTTCTCTAAAATGGCCTGCTTCGATCCTTTGCCTGGTCTACCATCCACTCCTCATTTGGCCAAGATATTCATCGAACACATCCACGGATTTCCTCGCCATATCGTGTCCGATAGCGGAGTCTAGTTCACTTCCCGATTCTGGAGGGCGCTGTGCAACGAAATGGACATCACGTTGGACTTCTCCTCTGCCTATCATCCTCAGTCCAATGGGCAGGTGCAGCGCATTAACCAAGTCCTCACCAACTATCTTCGGCAGTTCGCCAACGCTCATCACGATAACGGGACCTGTCTCCTTCATTGGGCGAAATTCGCTTACAACAATCACTCTAGGGAGTCGTCAGCTAAATCTCATTTTGTCGTGGTATTCGGGCAACATCCTGGTTTGCCTCTTCCGATCTCCTCTGCGTCCAGCAACCCAGCGGCTGATGTATTGTCCGTGGACTTCTCCAAGATCTGGAGAGAGACCAGAGATGCTCTTACACAATCCTCCAGCAGGATGAAGAGACAAGCTGATAAGAGACGTCTGGATTCACCATCTTTCATCCCGGGCAACAAAGTGTGGCTTTCTTCCAGATATGTCAGGCTGAAGGTGCCATTCTACAAGTTGGGGTCACGTTATACCGGTCCCTTCGAAGTTCTGGGATACATCAATGATGTTGCCCACAAGCTGAGACTGCCTGCCTCACTTCGCATCCCTAACTCCTTTCATGTCTGGTTGTTGAAACCAGTGATGCTTAATCGCTTTCATGTATCCTCCGGCACTGCTCTCCTAGCCTCGGGCTCTGATCCCACGAATCCTCCTTAGCTATACTGTAGTATAGGTTAACCCTATGAGCCGCCCCTGGTACTAGCAGCTGTGGTATTTAGATCCCTGGGCTTGCCCCTGACAATCCTTGTATAGGGGTTGGTTAAACTAGGACCAGCTCACCTAGGGGAGTTCTGTACCACGGCCCAGTGGGTCCACTCTAGAGCGCCTTCCCCGGAAGCGTGACATTCTCAGCTGCCTAAATGCAGTGACAAGTTGCACAGTCAGAGGTGTGTGGCCTTTGTCCTCTGTATCCATCCTGCCATGCTACAGTGATGCTCATGAGCAAATTTCAGTACCACCTAGCTGTGTAAATGGCTCACCTTCCTCCTCTTCTTCTGAAACTGTCCCTTGGCTAGACACTTGTGTAAATGCTACTGTCATGACAAGAAACAAACCTCAGAGCACTGTGTGGATGATACCCCTGGTGTCAATGTTTCCTGTTCCTCCTAATCCTCTTTCTCCTGTCCCATGACCTCATCCATCATTGAATCAACAGTTTTTTCAAGAAGGCAAACATACAGCAGAGTAAAACTGATGATGGTGTCATCAGTGCTAGTCATGTTGATGGAGTATTTGAAACAGCGCAACATAGCACACAGATCCCTCTTAGAGGCCAACTAGTTGATAGTGAAGTTGTGTTTCTCTGAAGAGCGAGCAACCTGTGAGTGCTGCAGCTTAAACTCCACTATTACCTACTGGTCGCTCAGTCTCTCCAGCTATGTAAGGCAAAATTCCACCATGTTGGCATGTTGCATATGAAGGAGTGAGAGGTAAGGCCGAAACAATCCTGAAGTACAGACAAATGAGCAGCAGGATAATGAGAATAAGAATACCAAAAGTGTGCAGAGATTGACCACACATTCAGCAGACGCTCTGACATACCGTGGTTGGACAAAATAATGGAAACACCTAACGTTTTGGCATCATAATCTTCGAACATGTTATAAACATGCAAACCGTGACATATGTTAATGTTTTGTAGTTGATTATTTGTGTTAAGTGTTATGTGTAAGTAAATTAACTGTTTGTTTTGCCGAATTGTAAGAACATTGATGAGAACCTGATACCAATGGCAGACCTTTCGGATTTTCAAAAAGGCCAAATTGTTGGTGCTCGTATGGCAGGCACTAGTGTAACAGAAAGTGCCCGAATGCTTGGCGTGTCAAGAGGTACTGTCTCCAAAAAATGACTGCGTTTGAAAGAGAAGGAAAAACGTCCGCAGCAAAGCATAGGTCCGGCCAAAAGTTGAAGTTGACCGAGAGAGACCGTCGGACTCTAAAGCGAATTGTGAGAGAAGATTGCAAGACCACAGCTCTGAAAATCACTGCTGAGCTCAATGAACCCAGTTTCCACGAAAACTGTTTGTCGGGAGCTGCACAAATCTGGATTCCACGCAAGAGCTGCATTTAGGAAACCGCTGCTCTCAATGACAATTGTTTCCAAGCATTTAGAGTGGTGTAGAAACCTCCAGAATTGGTCCATTGAGCAGTGGAAAGACGTGATATTCTCAGTCGAATCATCAGTGTACATTTGGAGACAGCCGAAAGAAGCATTCCATCTAGACTGCCTTCTCCCAACCATAAAACATGCCGGAGGTTCTGTGATGATCTGGGGTGCTACTTCGTGGAGATCCGCCGGGCCAATGATATCACCTTGTATGAATCCATACCTCGGAGAATTGAGGCTGTTATCGCCACAAACGGTGGACCTACACCATATTAAACTAACTTTTATTGATTTTTCCAGGTGTTTCCATTATTTTGTCCAACCCCTGTATGTGGGTAATTTTTAAGGAAGCTCTGCACCAGCAAATTCAGGACCTGTACAGACAAAGAATTTGAGTCAAACTGTCTCATCCGTCTGCTATTTGATCTTTATCCACAGCTCCTGCGCGATGTGAAATTTGCCCCACAGAGAGATGAGTTTAAAAATGGCCTGCTGTCATTCCTCCTGGCTGTGCTGAAGCTGATGGTGCAGGTCATCCAGCAATCCTAGTTGGTGGTAAGACATGCACTAGAATGCCTTCAGCCACTGGCCTAGCTTCCACTACATTGACCCAGTGAGCAATAAAGTAATTATAACATTCCTGCCCAGTGGTGGTTGCTTAAAGGTACCGCTACCCGGAGCAACATCGCCGACAACATCGCCGGCAACTCAGCAACATCGCTAGTGCATTGCTACATGTAACATGGCAATTTCAATAGTGATAAGTTGCTTGAGCAGAGCTGCCAGGTTTCCCAACATGTTGGGAAACCAGGCGATGTTGCTTAGGCAATTTGGTATCATCGCTCTGTGTGACACTGCAACAGCGATGTTGATAGCAACTTACCCTATTCACTGCAATGTTAATGATAGCTCGCTGGGTTGAGTTTAACCCTGTCAGTGTAGTTGCTTTCAACATCGCAGCTGAGTTGCCGGTGATGTCTCTGCGTGTAACATCTCCATAGTAATCTTGGCCAAGTTCCCAAAATGTGCACGCGCCCATGAGTTACCGGCGATGTTGCCAGCGACTTTTACTTTTAGCTCACATATCCTTGTACTCGATGGCCAAACAGAGATTTTTTTATAGATGATCTCAGCAGAGCCTGGAAGACTCCCCCAAGAAGAATGTATTGACACCGAAGGCGTGGGGAGGTGACACTGCTGATCAGTCAGGTACTTTACACTTATGTGTTAGGGTACCTTTACACGCCACAACCTCGGTGAGAAATATTGTCAGCGATATTGCGACCTGGAAATATCGCTGCCACATTTCCTCCCAATTGCCTCCTTATTGCGGCGTGTAAATTGGGAATTTCGTGGCGATAAGACAAATGTTACCTGGTTTCGATTTCAGAGCTCTGAAATAGAAACCAGGCGACATTGGTTTTATCGCCGCCAAATTTCTGATTTACATGCCGCAATAAGGAGGCAATTTGGCGGCGATACTTCAAGCGAGAAATATCGCCTCCAAAAATGTCTCCCATGGTTGTGGCGTGTAAAGGTACCCTTACTGCTCTCATGGACCTTAATGTTATTTTTTTGCTGCACCCCTCATGTTTTTTTGAGTTTATCTAGTCACTCAATCTACTTAGGTCCTTTTATAGCTTAATTACCGGTATATACACTTTCACTTACTTTATATTACCTAATTGTGCTCCGGTGCCATTTTTCTGTAAGTATTGGATAATTTTTGCCACATGGTCATTCTAATTTATTCATTTTTTATACATACCTAATAAATATTCATATAATTTATTACTTTACTTTCTGCTCTCTTTCTCTGTATGATTTTTGATAATTGGTTTGGAGCTGGACAACCTAGACAGTCCTACACACACAGATTTACTCATTGCTGTTTTCATATAAAAATATATATATACCGTATATACTCGTGTATAAGCCGAGTTTTTCAGCCCAAAAATTGGGCTGAAAAGTCCCCCCCTCGGCTTATACACGAGTCACTATACGGGGTGAGTGGGGTGGGGGCTCTGTCCGGGTGCTGGGGAGGCAGGAGGAGGCGGGGGGAGGCTGCTGTATGAGCGGCCCCGTCACGTGGGGCCGCTCATTACATATGCACTGCATCCCCCTGTCAATCAGCGCCAGGGGGAGCAGTGCATATAGGTAGATAATGCCCAAATAAATGCTGGCACACATCCCCCCTGTTGTAAGGCCCCCCCTGCTGAATACTTACCATCCCTGGTCTTCAGCAGCACCCCGGCGCCGGTCCTCTGTGCTCCGGTCCTCCGCGATCCCGTCCTCTGTGCTCCGTTCCCCGGCTGTATCATGTGACCAGCCGCGTCGCAGACGCGATGACGTCATTGCTTCTGCGACGCGCGGGGAACCCGGATGCAGCCGTGGAGCGGAGCACAGAAGACGGGATCGCGGAGGACCGGAGCACAGAGGACCGGCGCCGGGGTGCTGCTGAAGACCAGGGATGGTAAGTAATCAGCAGGGGGGGGGCCTTACAACAGGAGGGGACGTGTGCCAGCATTTGTGTGGGGCTGCTGTGTATAGGGGCTGCAATACCACTGGGGCTGCAATACCACTGGGGCTGCTGTATACTGGGGCTGCAATACCACTGGGGCTGCTGTATACTGGGGCTGCAATACCACTGGGGCTGCTGTATATAGAGGCTGTATACACCACTGGAGCTGCAATACCACTGGGGCTGCTGTATATAGGGGCTGCTGTATACACCACTGGGGCTGCAATACCACTGGGGCTGCTGTATTTAGGGGCTGTATACACCACTGGGGCTGCAATACCACTGGGGCTGCTGTATATAGGGGCTGTATACACCACTGGGGCTGCAATACCACTGGGGCTGCTGTATATAGGGGCTGCTGTATACACCACTGGGGCTGCAATACCACTGGGGCTGCTGTATTTAGGGTCTGTATACACCACTGGGGCTGCAATACCACTGGGGCTGCTGTATATAGGGGCTGTATACACCACTGGGGCTGCAATACCACTGGGGCTGCTGTATATAGGGGCTGCTGTATACACCACTGGGGCTGCAATACCACTGGGGCTGCTGTATATAGGGGCTGTATACACCACTGGGGCTGCAATACCACTGGGGCTGCTGTATATAGGGGCTGCTGTATACACCACTGGGGCTGCAATACCACTGGGGCTGCTGTATATAGGGGCTGCAATACCACTGGGGCTGCTGTATATAGGGGCTGCTGTATACACCACTGGGGCTGCAATACCACTGGGGCTGCTGTATATAGGGGCTGCAATACCACTAGGGCTGCTGTATATACCACTGGGGGCTGCTGTATATACCACTGGGGGCTGCTGTATATCATACTGCTGGGGCCTGTATACCACTGCTGGGGGCTGTATACCTGTGCTGGGGTCCACCCTCGGCTTATACGCGAGTCAATAGATTTTCCCAGGTTTTGGGGGCAAAAGTAGGGGGGTCGGCTTATACACGGGTCGGCTTATACACGAGTATATACGGTACTGAACATTTTTTGGACTTAGTTATTTTATCCAAAATAATCATGCAAAAACGCATGGTGCCTATATGTACCATGTGTTAATGCATGCGTTTCCCATAGGGCCCCATGTTAAAAAAATGCATGCGTTTTTTTTCCTGCAGCCAACAACATTATTAGCAATGTTTTTTGAACCCTGGGAAGAGGTCTTGAAAAACGGAATGACACAGAAAGTGCCCCATCTGTTAACGGACCGTTTTTTGACTTAGAAAAAAAAAATAAACATTTTTTCCCAAAAATGGTCCAAAGCAAAAACGTCTGGCATGTGTTACCACAGCCAGAGACTGGTGCAGTAGCAACACACAGCTTTTTTTAAAGATTATTCCAACAGAACATTGTGGAGTGGCCACACCGATTATTTCTTTTTTTAGCAATTAAGCCCAAAGATCCTGTTGCACAGTGGCCAAATATAGCTTTTTTTAAGAATAGGCTAAGACTAGGGTCACATTAGCGTCATGGAAGTGCTAAAAGCTAGCATTTTTCTCATGCTTAAATATTGAGAAACGCTAGCATTAACGCTTCCAAAGACTTCCATGTAAAAATGCATTGGAAAAGTGCAATGCGTTTGACGTTAGGCGTTTTTGCAAAAGCACCAAAAAATGCAGTAAGGCTAGGGTCACACTTATCAGGAGCCCCACATTAAATTGATCCAGTTACTGCAGAGCCCAGTCTACAGTAACGAACACTGTTAACGTCGGGAGCTGCCTGCGAACGCTGCTCCATGGTAACCCAATGTTTACCATGGATGCAGCCACACAAGAAGCCCCAGGAACTGTGGTTTTGCAGGGTGCACAGGAAAACATTGTCAGCAATGTTGTTAGCTAAAGCGCAGTTCCTGGGGCTTCCTTTGTGGCTGCATCCATGGTAAACATTGGGTTACTATGGAGTTCGCAGGCAGCCCCCGACGTTAACGCTGGTCATTACTGCAGAACCCAGCATGGATGTTGTGTGCAACATTTTCCTGTGCGCTCTGCTAAAGTGCACTACATGGGGCTCTGTGTGTGGCTGCATCCAACGTAAACTGTGGGTTACTATTGAGCAGCGTTGCCTGTCAGCACTTGCCGGTAATGCTATCCGCTATCTCAAACTCTGCTCAGTGTTGGCGCTCACATAAACCATGGGTCATCCTTCAAGTGTGACCATAGCCTAAGGGAGCCTGATGCAGTGGCCACATAGAGCTTCTACCGAGACAGCCTACAGATCCTAATGTACTGGGTCCACATAGAGATTTTCTAGGGATTAGGCTAGGGTCAGACTTGCATCTGGCCGTGAGCCTGCAGGATCAGGCAGAAACTCAGTCTCTGGCCGGAGTAGTGCATAGCGTTACCAGCAGGCTATGAACCACCTGTCTATCGATCTCTATGGTAACTGGTGTGACGAAATGGACTTCTTTAATGTATAAGATAGGATGGTTTCTTATGTAGTCAGACAGTATTTGTATTTTGTTTATTATCTTGTGACAGCCACTCATTGTTCCTACAAGTCTTGTAGATGCCTGGTAGTGTTTAACGTGTGTAATATAATTATCTCACCTCTTTGTCATAGAAGGCCAGAGAACTTAATCCTGCTAAAATCCCTTTGTATTACTATGTGTATTGCTGATTCTATGTAAATTACTCCAGCCAATATTGTTTGTGGTCAGTATGGTATACTAAATATCACCCCACTGGCCCTCGCTACCCACATCACTTAAATGAACATTGTCCAGGCAGCTTGAAATCCAGCCAATGAGAGCACAGTCTTATTCCACCAATCGTGACATCCCCAATAGCTTGCAATGAGTGATCAAGGGCATATAAGCAGATGTGTTCACTAATCAGGGTGATTTTTGTTTAGTGACCTCAGTCTAGGGACTTTGGCCCTGACTAGAGGTGCACAAGACTTGATACAGGCAGCTAATCTAGGATCTACAGGTCCGATTGGCAGGCCATAACCCCAGGCCTAGGCACTTCGGTGCCGACCATGGGGATCAGAACTTGGATTATAATACTACAAGGACTTCAGCATCGAATGTTTGGATTTGACTGAGATATCAAAGACTGCACAAGGAAGCAACATAGGTTGGGACACGAACATTCTAAACCCTGGTGAGCCAGTGTAAGGGTGAGACTCTGTTGCCTGTTACATTCTGTGTTTTGCTGGTTATGTGTTATATGCTGTTAACTGTCTGGGGATCCAATAAAGCCTTAATATTGTGGTTCCCTCACCCTGTGTTGTCTGAGTTGTGTTCCGACCACGGGTAAGGAGCTCGGGCGTTCAGTTTGATGATCCCTGGTACATGTTGTCTTTTGAACGGTGCCTGGACCAGCGGACGAGGGCACCCACAGAACCCTGGGTCTCCACAAATGGTGGCAGTGGTGGTATACTACTCAGCCTGGTTTATCCAGGGCAGCTGCAAGGGATTGGTGTTCATGGACACCGTCCAAGGGCTCAACAACCAGGGAGGCATATAAGCATACCCAGCAGGCCAAAGGTGAGGCATTCAGGTTTTGGACACTGCCATGTCCAAGCCAACCAGCTCAGTCATGGGACAAGGAACAGAGTGGATATACCATCCTCACAAGAAACAGCTACTACAAGAGCTGTGCCGGTTTCATTGGATCAAATTCAAGGGCACCGACGCCAAGTCAGATTTGATCCAGAAATTGGTCCATTGGAGGGCCCAGAATGATGCGGAGGATGATGAGGACTCCGTCGATATTGACCCAGAGGATTTAAATTATGTGTCACATCATGTATCCAGTGACAATCATGAATCAACCTTGTCTCTTGCAGCCCAAGCCGAGATGTGGTTGGCAGCATTAGGGCCCAACTCCTCAAGAGAAGAGAGGGCTGCTTTGCTGGGATATGTTTATGGAATTCCATCTACCTGACTGCTAGCACCAACCATTCAAGAAGAATGGTTCCGCTACCCAGCAGAAGCCCCACCAGGACAAAGGTATACAGATGGGATCCATGACTTGCCCAATCCACGGCATTGTTCTAAGTGTGTACTTCTTGGACATATGGACAAAGAGTGTGTCCAGTGCCGCAGCCCCATGCCTGGAGCTCATCTGCCAGCACAGCCAGTCCAGGTCAGTGACGTACAAGCTCAGGGACAACAAGAAACTGATTCTGTCAACACCCTGGTAAGCCCAGCTATTGTTTCCCCAGACCATTTACCATGTTCCCAATTAACCATCTCCCTGGTTGAGGGTCAGTGCTCGGACATCCCTCTGGAAAGTGTGCAGCTGGACGGGGCGTTCGACCAGGGAGAGGGCGATTTGGAGGTTATGAACAGTGTCCTCACCCCTGTTATTTCGTGGAGACTGACCCAGAAGTGGTTGATGTAGAGCATATAGACAGCCTCCCCACACCTGCTATTGTAGAGACTAAACAGGAAGAGGTTGCTGTGGGATTTGTGGACAGCCTTCCCAAACCTGTTATTTCAGGAGTTAACCTTGAGGAGGTTGAATTGGGGCTAATGGATGGCTCCCCCACATCGGTTATTTTGCAGGCTGACCTAGGACATGGACTATCCAGACAACGATATCTGTTCGTTCAGCTAAAGCGCAGTCCACCCAGTTTTGAGTGTGGCTGTGTAATCAAGGTACACATCGGGTAACTAGGGGCAGGGTTCTCCCGAACCGCATAGCGTTACTGCTATGCGCTTCTGGGAAAAATTCTAAGTTTCAACCGGATTGCAGTAGATTAGGCTAAAACCGTCAGTGTGGCCCTAGCCTAAGGCCGGCTTCGCACCACGGTTATGAGCTGTCAGGTTCTGTCCGATGTTTTTCAGAATCCACCGGACAGAACCTGACAGCACAGGATGACCAGAAACTGAGGGCAAGTATGCCATCAGATCCTGTTTTTGCAGGATTCGTTTCTGTTTGTTTCTGCTGCTGTCTGTGGTGCTGAAATCTCAGCCTGTGTGTGCTGTGCTGCTGTCCATGGTGCTGAACATTTAGCTCAGATTAGGAAATGCTGCTGCCCATGCTGCTGAATGAGTACAGCAGCATTGTAGAGCCTTCACTGTTTCAGTACATGGCATCAGGAAAACTATCTGATGTTATTCCGGATCCGGGGCGATCCGGCGACCATACACTCCCATTTTGTCAGCAATGTTTTCCTGTGTGCTCTGCTAAAGTGCAGTTTCTGGGGTTTCCTGTGTGGCTGAATCCATGGTAATCATCAGGTTACCATGGAGCAGCGTTCGCAGGCAGCCCCCACGTTAACGCTGGGTTTTGCAGTAACGGGATCTGTTTAACGTTGGGCACCTGGTAAGTGTGACTCTAGCCTTTGGCTTAGGTTGCAGACAATGTTTTCCTGTGCGCTATGCTAAAGTGCACTTCCTGGGGCTCTGGGTGCGGCCGCATCCAAGGTAAACTACGGGTTGCTATGGTGCTGCATTGCCGGACAGCGAATGACATTAACGCTAGCCATTACAGCAGACTGGGCTAAGCGTTTAGTGGATCCGGGATGCGGGTACACAGTGGCAAAACAGATCTTTTTGTAAGATTAGTTCAACAGAGCTTTGTACAGTGGCCAAACACAGTTTTTTTTTTCTTTATTTACATTAGCCCAACAAATCTGGTGTAGTGGCCCAAAGATTTTTTAGAGATTAAACCCACAGATCATGGTGCGCACTAGCCAAACAGAGGACTTTTAAGATTATCCCAACAAAGCCTGGTGAAATGAGAAAACAGCTTTATTTATGGATTAGTCAAAAGAGCAAGGCGCAATGGTTAAACAGAGCCTTTTTTATAGATTAAGTCCACAGGTCTTGATGTACAATGTCTACACAGTACTTTTTTTAAGAATAATACCCCAGAGCTTGCTGCCCCATGGCCAAACAGACCTTTTTATAAGATAAACCTCACAAATCCTGGTGAATTATGGCCACACATACTGCTTTTAAAGATTACACCAACAAAGCCTGGTGCACAGCAGCCACACAGTGACTTTTTAAGACTACCCCCCACTTTAACCTAACACTGTCACTATGACTCTAGTAGCTCCCGATTCATAGCAAAATGGTCAAGCAACCCTTGATCGGGCCTTTGTACAGGCCAGGACACGAGGTTTGCCGGCCAATCACAGTCATGCCAACACTCCTCATCGCTGTGAAGACTGTGAAAGTGCCCACAGCCAAAAATCCTGTTGATTGGCTGCACAGCAGTCTTTCAATATGCTTTAGTTGGACGGCAAACCATTGTAGAGGAGTGGTAATGGCTCTGTTTAAAATTTAGTGAACTCTCCAACCCTCTAATGTGGGAGTTAAAATCTCTAGTGATATATTTCTAAAACTGCCTTTTGCTTTCTTTCTTAGTACACTTTTTTATTTATTTATTTTAATGTAATATTTTTATTCTTGAATAATTTCATTACTATGTTAAGGTGATAATTTTATGGATTTTATGTGTGATGTATGTGTGTAATTATGTGCCCTCTCAACTATTTTTAATGCTCGGGACTATAGTGGGCATTTATTAATTTGCTGGTTCACGTCATTGCTTCCCATATATAAACCTGTACATGTTCTACTATGTAACCATGATTTTGCCCTGAAGAAGTAGAAGAATGCTATGAAACGCGTTAGATACATAAAGAATTTAACATATAATTTGGAGAATCATATTCATTTGACAGTGCAGGATCCAAGTCTCTTTTCTATTGTTACAATATTTTTTACATATTATTGGTTCATCAAACTGGGATCTGCAGCAGCCTCTAATGCTTTAATGGTAGTTGTGACCCATTGTATCTATACAAGGTGAGCAGTACTCATCGCTATTGTGATTCTCATCTTATTTGATAAGACCCTATGGCGCGTTTCTGTCTTTTTCAAGATTTTTAAACCCGAACAGGAACACGAATATACGGATATACAGTAGGAAATCCATGTTCGGGTCTCATCACAGGACACTAGGTGTCCGGAACGAGCCCAAAACCTTTCAGTTTGGGGTTCGTTCATGCCTAGTCGGCACTATTCCACAAATTCAAAACTAGTTACGGCAATTTAGGGTTTTCTGAAGAAACTAATCAGAGGTATTCAACTCTCCTTCATCACTGGCCTATACAATGGATATGTCATAGGCGGCCGTCACACGGTTCAATATTGCGAACGATATTGTAAGCGATCACGTGCACGCGCGATCGCTAACAATATCGCTCACATCGCTGGTAAGATGTCACACAGACAGACTCACCAGCGATGTGGACCAGCGAGATCGCTGGTAACTATGGTACACATCGGGTTACTAGGCGCGGCGCGGCGCTTAGTAACCCGACGTTTACCATAGATACCATCTCCCAGCATAGGCTGTGCCGCTGGGAGATCGTTCATCGTGGTGTCATACACCACGATGATGCAGATTGTTAAAGCGTTTATCGCTTGATATGAGCTCCTGCTCAGCAATCTGCGATCTAGCGATCAAGTGATTTTACATTGGAAAATCGCTTGATTGCACGCAGCGATGCACAAACGATATCGCTTAAGCGATCAAAAAGCAGATCGCTTAAACGATATCGTTCGCGATATTGAACCGTGTGACGGCCGCCCTAGTTGTATAATAGATATGAGACCCATCAACAGGACTTGATTCTGTCTTTCAGAATGTTATAAGGTCGTTAGAATTCCTATTAATTTGAATTTGAATTCTGACAACTTCTCCACTGTTCATGTTTATCATGTGCCATAAATGTATAAAATTGAAATACCCCTTTCATGGTGGTACTCTGCAATAATAGATATACAGTATACAAAACCATCCAACAGGAAGAGAAAATAAAGCAATCACAAATGGTGATAAATTTCTCTTTATTATTCAATCCTTCTTAAGATGCATAAAACAGCAGTAGAGAATTGCAGAGTATGAGGTGGTTCACAGAATTGTGGTGTACACTGAATGTGCTAGAGTCTTTTAAGCATACTGATGGCATAGTAATCTTAACAAATAGATGCAGAACATACAATTTTCTGTCGATGTAATAATCTGAACCTTAACTTTATATATTATGTACGGTGCAAAACATTTGGATATTCAAGACACAGTTATACAATCAATATGAGACTAAAATGCAGATTTTTGGCTTTACTTTCTGGTTATTCACTAAATGGTTTGGGAATTACAGCTCTTTAATATGTAGCTACTTCTTTTTAAAGGGACCAAAAGTAATTGGACAGAAATCTCAAAAGCTTTTTAATTGGCTGCAGGAGTTTTTCCTCATTAATAAATCAACAATTAAGCAGGTAAAAGGTCTGGAGCTGAATCCAGGTGTAGCATTTGCATATGGAAGCTGTTGCTGTGATCCCACAACATGCGGTCAAAGGAGCTCTCAATGGAAGAGAAGGAGACCATCAATAGGCTGAAAAAAAAGAAGAAATCCATCAGAAAGGTAGCAAAAATGTTTGAAGTAGCCAAATCAACAGTTTGGTACATTTTGCAAATAATTAAAAAAAAAAAGGAATGAACTGGTCAGCTTGGGAACTCAAAAAGGCCTGGACTTCCATAGAAGACAACAGTGGTAGATGATTGCAGAATCATTTCAATATTGAAGAAAAACCCCTTCACATCATCCACCCAAGTAAAGAACACTCTCCAGGAAGTAGGTGTTTTAGTGTCTAAATCTACCATAAACAGAAAACTCCATGAGAGCAAATATAGACGGTTCACCAAAAGGTAAAAATAGAAATGTCAGATTAGACTTTGCCAAAAATATCTGAAGAAGCCGCCCAATTCTGGAAAAGAGTTCTATAGTAAGTAAAACTAAGATCAACCTGTACCAGAATAATGGAAAGAAGAAAGTATGGACAAGGCTTGGAACATCTCACGATACAAAGGAAAATATGGCTTGGCATGTGTGGCTTCCAATGGCCCTGGGTCACTAGTGTTCATTGATGAAGTAACTGAAGACGGCTGAGCTGGATGAATTCTAAAGTGTATATGGGGATACTCTCTACTCAGGTTCAACCAAATGCAGTAAGATAGATGCACAGTAAAGATAAATAATGACCCAAAACATACTGCAAAAGCCACTGAGGAGATTTTAAAGGTATAGAAAGGGAATATTCTACAATGTCCAAGTCAATCACCCAAATCTCAATGCAATCAAGCATGCATTTCATATGCGTAAGACAAATTTTAAGGTAGAATGTCTCACAAACAAGCAACAACTGAATTCAGCTGCAGTAAAGGCCTGCAAACAATCAAAAAGAAGGAAACCCAATGTTTGGACACATTCACAGCTTTCAGACCTCAGTAAGTCATTGCCTTCATTGGGTTCTCTAGAACTATTAAAAATGAACATTTTATTTAAAGATAATTTGTCCAAATAATTTTGAGCCCCTGAATGAGGAGGATTGAAGAAAAATTGTTGCAATTCCTAATTGTTTTAATAAATACTTTTGTTTAATCCCTTTAATTAAACCTTATATCAGTTGTTTCATTTTAATGAAAAAATATTGGCATGCTGAGCCCAAGTCATGAAAATTCAGTCACTCTCCATTTTTTCTGGACCTATATCTATATATATATAATTTTTTGGGAGATTTCTGTAGCCACATTATGCTTAAATGTTTAGCACTGAACAAGTTTAAGGCTAGAGGTAGCATCAGAGAATGCAAAACATTAGTTGTACAGCACACACCACGCCCTCTCTGCAGCTGTTTTATGCACTTTGAATAAGGCTAGGGCCACACTGATGTTTTTACTCTATTCAACCGGACTGCGGTTAAAACTTAGAAGTTTTCCCAGAAGCGCATAGCGGTAACGGTATGCGGTTTGGGAAAACGCTGCCCCTAGTTACCCAATGTGTACCTTGGTTACCCAGCTACACACAAAGCTGCGTGGACTGCGCTTTAGCTGAGTGCACAGAAAACATTGCAGACTTTACGTTGCGGCGACTCACAGGGGCGTGCATGTTTTTGGCATCCTGCCAGCGTTGCCATCGCGTGTTCACACGCGCCGATACCTCTGGCGATGCACCGGCGATGTTACAGGCGTCATCGCTTCTGGGGTGTCCACAAACCCCAGCGGCGATCCTGTAACATGTGTACACATCGCCCCAGAGTGCTCACCTGGCTTCAGAGCACTGCTGAGAAACCAGGCGACCACTCTAAGGGCCCCTTTACTCGTGGCTACATTTCTTGGGTGGCTACAGGTAACTTACTGGTTGCAGTGAAATCATGGAGACAAGGTTCTATCTTGTTGCTGTGTACAAATGGAATAATCTCTCCATGATTTCACTGCAACCAGTAAGTTACCTGTAGCCACCCAAGAAATGTAGCCGCATGTAAAGGGGCCCTAAGGCGATTGTTAGCGCCGACATGGCCTCTTTACTCTAGGCGATGCATCGGCGATATGGCCAGGTGTGACGGTACCCTTCATTTTTCAGATTTATCCGCCTTAACTATTTTTGCTCTCATAGTCCCAG
>JARQOC010000006.1:68298900-68309713 GCA_033576535.1 Allobates femoralis | reverse complement strand
ATACAATAATACAATAATAATAATATTAATTATTGTACATGACCTCATAATCTCCTGCCTCGACTACTGAAACATCCTCCTCTGTGGCCTCCCTGATAACACTCTTGCACCACTCCAGTCTGTCCTCAACTCTGCTGCCCGACTAATCCACCTCTCTCCTTGCTACTCCCCTGGTTCTCCCCTCTACAAATCTCTTCACAGGCTCCCAATCCTTTAATGAATCCAGTTCAAGCTACTAACACTGACCTACAAAGCCATCCATAAGTTGTCCCCTCCCTATATCTCTGAACTAATCTCCCACTATCTTCCCTCACATAGTCTTTGATCCTCCCAAAACCTCCTCCACTCCTCCACACCTATTCGTTCCTCACAACCGCCTCCAAGATTTCTCCTGAGTATTCCCCATCCTCTGGAATTCTGTGTCCCAACATGTCCGATTATCCACCACACTCGAATCTCTAAGAGGGAACCTGAAAACCCATCTGTTCAAGAAAGCTTACAGCCTGCAATGACCGAGCTGCCGCCTCATCACCACCAGAGCTGCCGCCCCACCACCACCAGAGCTGTTGCCCCACCGCCACCGAAGCTGCAACACCCCTGACCTGCCGTCTCCTCCCCAATATCCTGTAGAATTTAAAACGGCAAGGGCATGGTCCTCTCCGCTCTATACCAATCTGTCATTGTTAATTTGTTTACTATAAACTATATCTATAATTTTGTATATAACCGCTTCTCATGCACAGCACCATGAAATTAATGGTGCTATATAAATAACAATAATAATAATAATAATGATAATAATAAGAATAACAATTAGGTGGTAATTTATTCATTATTATTACTTTATTTCTATGTGCCTCTATGAAATTCTTTTAGTGTTTACTAATGTAGTATGAATTCTGGCTGCTTAAATGTTTGAATATTGTGATAATAATGATGATCTAGTGCAGGGGTCTCAAACACGCGGCCCGAGGGCCGCATGCGGCCCCTGGGGCTTCACTATGCGGCCCTCGGCACCTTGGACAACTTAATCATGCATCAACCCAGTGCAGGGGGTCGCTGCAGTCCCCGCTGTGTGATGACTTCCGTCCGCGGCACTAACAAGCTCTGCCACTCAGCAAGATCAATGCAAGCTGCCAGCCAATGAGAGGCCCGCAGCTGATGGCGGAATCGGATGTCACATGCGGGCCTCTGGCTGGCAGATTGCATTGATCTTGCTCATTCTTATCTGATGAAGGCTTGTTATATGTTAAGCTGAAACGCGTAATAAAAGAAGAACTTATTTTGGAATAATTTGCCATCCCTGTGATCCCTCTGGAAGCGCTTCAATTCAAACCAGAAAAAATTTTTTTTTCCTGCACATTGATCTTGCTGAGCAACAGAGCTTGTCTGAGCGGTGGCTGGAGGAAGTCATAGCACAGCAGGGACCGCGGCGGCCCCCTGCACTGGAGCGATGCATCATTAAAGTGAGAGTGTGTGTTTGAGGGTGAGTGTGTGAGGGTGTAAGTATGTGAGTGAGGATGTGTGTATAAGAAAGTGTGTATGAGGTGTGTGTGAGTTTCAGTGTGTGTATGAGCATGTGTGAGAGTGTGTGTGTGTGTGTGTGTGTGTGTGAGAGGGTTTTTGTGTGAGGGTGTGTGTGTGAGTGTGAATGAGTGTGTATGTGAGTGTGTAAAAAGAAGGTAAAACTGGATGGGGCATCACTATAAAAGTAAATCAGGATAGGGGACATACCTAGAAAAGGGGATCAGGATGGGGGACAATCAGTCCAAAAGGGGACCAGGATGTGGGACCTCACTACAAAAGGCGTCCAGGATGGGGGACATCACTACTAAAGGGGATCGAGATGGGGGGCAACACTACTAAGGGGGATCAGGATGAGGGATATCACTAGAAAAGGGTATCAGGATGGGGACATTGCTACAAAAGGGAACTGGGAGGAGGGACATCACTACTAAAGGGGATCGGGATGGGGGACATCACTAGAAAAAGGGATCAGGATGGGGAACATGACTAGAAAAAGGGGATCAGGATGGGGGACATTAGTAGAAAAAGGACATTACTACAGGATGGGGACATTACTACATGAAGGGGATCAGGATTTGTACTTTACTACATTGAGCAAAAAATTTTGGTATTACCAAAAATATCACTTAGTCCTACAAGGGATGCGGCCCCCCGCTATAAATGTTTTTCTATGTGCGGCCCACCAACCCAGCTGAGTTTGAGACCCCTGATCTAGTGGATAAGAAGAGGGATAGTGTGGCTTTTAACACCTCACTGTTGCCACCTCAACTCTATATGGATAAAACCCTACGCTCAACATTTACAAAAGTAAGTAACTAAAATAAACTTACCATTGGGTTTTACATAATCTGCAAAATTATCAAGGAAACGCATTTTATTATATAACAGAATGTCATTAACTTAATAAGAGGTACAAATATTTGAATTTACTCTCATTCTTTGTAGGCATAAACAGCAGACAGGTCAAATTAATAGTAAGGCTGCCTTCACACTTGTGGACCTCTCCGCAGCGTTCTGCGGAGGGGATCCGCAAGCTGACCGCAGCCACTGCCAGACCCTATCATTATAATGAGAACGCACGATCATGCGCAGGTTTGCTCATGACCGTGCACTCCCATTCACTGCAATATGTGATTTGTACGCAGGCGGATGCTCACGCACAAATCACAAACTCTCGTCCGCACCAGGAACGCGACATGGTCATGTTCCTGGTGCGGACGAGAGTGTGTGATTGTGTGTGATTTGTGCGCGGGCATCCACCTGCATACAAATCACATATTGCAGTGAATGGGAGCGCACGGTCATGGCAGACCTGCACATGACCGTGCTTTCTCATTATAAAGATAGGGGTTGCGGTCAGCTTGCGGATCCCCTCCGCAGGACGCTGCGGAGGGTCCGCAAGTCTGAAGCCAGCCTAAGTTTGTTTTTACCACGATCACTTGATGCCACTTATATTGTTCTTTGCTCATGATAATTGCAGATCAGGAATGCCCTGGACCAATTAAATCCTATTTTATTTAAAGCAAAGACTCTCCCAGAATTTTACTTTCTAATGGCCATTGTGACAAAGCAATAAGGCTGGGGTCACAGTACCATTTTTCACATGCATTTTTGGAGACCTGCATTTTCAAAAACGCATGTAAAAAACGCACCCATAGGCCCCCATGTTAAAAAACGCATGCCCTAATAGCCAAAAAGCATGTGTGACTGTCCCATGCGTTTTTGGAGCATATACAAAAACGCATGCGTTTTTGTAGAAAAAACGCATGCGTTTTTATAGAAAACGCATGCGTTTTTATAACATGGGTTCCTATGGAAAACGCATGCAAAAACGCATGTACAGTTAGTACCTTTTAGTGCCATTCAAAAACGCATGCGTTTCCCATAGGAGCCCATGTTAAAAAACGCATGCGTTTTTTCCGGAAACGCATGCGTTTTTGTTAACATGGGCTCCTATGGGAAACGCATGCGTTTTTGAATGGCACTAAAAGGTACTAACTTTACATGCGTTTTTGCATGCGTTTTCCATAGGAACCAATGTTATAAAAACGCATGCGTTTTTCAAAACGCTCAAAAAAATACTACAAGCACTATTTTTAGGTGCAGATTCAAAAAAGCACCCAAAAACGCAGGGAGCCATCAGAGACCTTACAAAACTCATGCTGACATGAAAAAAAGCATGAGTTTTGGTAAATCACTTAAAAAAACGCATGGCAACTGTGACCCCAGCCTTAGTCATTATAAAAATCTAAACTTAGCAGGGTCTTACAGATGCACCTGACATTATCTAATTACTGTCTTTCTGCAAGCAGTCTCCTATTCATCTACCCCTGAAGATCTGTCTTCAAGGAACTACAGAGGAGCTCTATCTGCATGATCCTCCTAAGGGTATGTGTCCACAGGACGTTTTTCAAGCAATCCTGAATGCATCAAAACCAGTCCTGGTTTCAAGGATCTCTAGAGTCTTTCCCAGGAGATTTGCTGCATTCAGGTCCTGCATTTTTATCACGTTTTTTGTGTGTTTTTTGCAGGTTTTTCCTGTGTTGATGACATTTTAAATAATCTCGATTTAGTCTTGTTCAGATCATTAGAGCCACAAGCGTCCCAAGAAGTCAATTAATTCAATACAAAGAAAAATATAAGAATATCATCATGTACCTCTGGTGGTGACATACAACCCACAGCTTTAAGTACTGAATAAAATTGCTCAGAAACATCAGCATATTCTACACAAGGATGGCCAGTTAAAAATAATATTTATAGATTCTCCCTTGCTACGCTACAGGCTACTTCATAAGTTAAGAAACATTATGATCTGAAGTTCAATGTCCTCAGATACACCAAGATGAACTTATCATTGTAATGGGAAGACCTTCAAAACCTGCACTCATGTAGAGACCAATGTAGAGACCAAAGATAGGATACACAGGACTATACAATTCCAAGAATATTCAATTTTTTTTCTTCTACTTTTTCTGGTCTACTTAATTCTGTGCACTATATGTTTTGTGGGGTGCTTCTATGTTGGAGACATAGGCAGAGACTGAGAGCAAGGATGAGGTCTCCTCATCACAAAATTGCACACAAAAAAGACCCCATTTACCTGTGGCCAAAAATTTTAGTGATTCACAATATACACAAGCTTTCATATTGAAAGGCAACCTCAAATCCGAAAAATGATGAAGGGTCTGGGAATACCAAATTCATTAAAATCTTTGATTCTATTCACACAGGACTAAATTGGACAGGAGGATTTATGGCACGTTCCCAAATCTGAGACATCTCCTCCAGAGACAGTGTGGGGCACCAGGTCCCTGGTCCTACATGGATATTGTGGCCATAAAACTTCCACAGCACTTATCTAATTAAGGATTCTCTCTCTAAGCTCAGTGTTTATTTAAATGTCCATATATTATTCTATGCCTCTACTCTGCTTATTGATATATTTCTGTTTCTTCAGATACTTTGTTATATGAGCCAGATGAATAGACCTAAGCAGTCTCACAAGCTTGCTTTGTAACATCATTACTTTATTTTTGTTAGCCACTAAAAGGTATCACAACTACAAGATTATTATTTTGTTTTTTCCCACTGAGAGCAATCAATCTTTTTTCAGCTGACTAACATGGTACCAAAGATTTTTTTCACATTACTAAAATATTTAAAGGCCCCATTACACCTTGCGACATTGCCGCTGATTACATAGGCGACGTAGGGGCGTGGCATATCGGCGGCGACATCGCCCCTACGTCGCCTAATGTAAAGGGGCGATGTCGGCGCCTCTGAGAGGTCGCCTGGTTTCACATCAGTGATGTGAAACCAGACGGACGATATGGGGTGATGTGTACACATCGCCCCATGTAACCGTCTGCCGGCGACCTGACAGATGATGGGAGCCATAGGCTCCCATTGTCCTGCATCGCCGCTGGGGTTTTGAGAAACCCCGGCGGCGATGCCGCCTGTCTGCTCGCCAGGGCGATGTTGGAGGTATCGCCCCATGTAAATGGAGGACAGTGATGCTGGCGGGGTGCCAAAAACGTGCGCGCTCCCGCCAGTCGCCGCCGACATCTCCGGGGCCGTCGATAAGTGTGATGGTACCCTAACACTGCTATATCTTATGACACATTATATCATATACATAAAACATCATATTATATACATAGATGTAGAACACAATTCACATTGCAACATAATAATGAGGTTTGTGTCTTCAGGGGCAGGAATATACGATATACTAGGTCACCCGCTTATAACCTTAATCCTTAGTGGATAAAACCATACAATCAACATTTACACTAATAAACTTACCTTTGGGTTTTATATAATCTGCAAAATTAACAAGGAAAAATATTTTAATACACAGCAGAATGTCAATAACTGAATAAGAGGTAAACAGATCCGGATTTACATTTTTTCACAGGCAACCAGTTATCATAAAAAGCTGAATCTAGTGGGATCTTTCACATGCACATCATAGTTACTGTCTCCTGGCAATTATTCTCTAAATTCATTGGCCCCTGAGGATCTGCTTTATCTTATACACAATACTAAGGATCTCTATCTGCATAACCCTCCTAACTCATGATGTTTATCTCAAGCAGCTAGAAGGCCTTTCTTTGTCATCAAGCTCCAGTCACTATATGGCCTCTATATCACAGCCAACAAGTAGTGATGGGCGAACCCGAACTGTAAAGTTCGGGGTTCATACCGAATACCTAGTGTTTGGGCACAGATCCCGGACACGGACTTTCCTGGGAAGTTCGTGTTACAATTCGGGTTTGGGTTCGGGGGTGTGTGGAGCTGTAAAAAGAAGGAAAATAGTTATTAAGCAGTATTATACTTAGTGCATTCCACTGCCCTGCTGTGTCTACTTCTGGTGCTGCTCATTAACTTCCTAGATATTCACTGTAGAGGGGTCCAACAGTCAATCACAGACGTTGTCACAGAGAATGGGCGTCTGCTCACAGAGATATACAGCAGAGCTGAAGATGTTCCCTGTGGATTATGTCAGAGGGAGGGTTTTTTGTTAATTAAAGATGGGAAACAGGGTTGTCTTGTGTTTAATTTCTAAATGTTTTTTTCTGTGTTGTGATTTTTTATTGCTTACTTGAAATTCATAGGGGGGTTCTAATATTGGCCTGACACTATGGATTTCGGGCTTAGTGCCAGCTGCCAATACAATGCTGGCATGAACTCCTTTATTACCCAGTGTGCCACTGCCACCAGGCCCACTGGAAAAGTTGGGATACAGGGTTAGAAAATGGCACTTCTATGATTGTGCAATTTTCTGGGGCAGATGCGTGCTACAATTCACAGCAGGGGACAGCAGAAAGCTTGGGCCACCCTGTGCTGAGGATTCAAGTCCCCAGGTGCCTAGTTGTACCTGTGTTAAAACCAAAAATACAGCAAAGCCCCATGTAATTTGTTTTTATTATTTTATGAAATTCATGAAATAATTAAAAAATGGGCTTCTCTATATTTTTGGTTTTCAGCCAGGTACAAATAGGCAGCTGGGGGTTGGAGGCAGCCCGTACCTGGCTGCTGTATCTGGCTGGCATACAAAAATATGGCGAAGCACCAAGTCATTTTTAAACAATTATTTTAAGGAATAATTGTATAAAAATGGCTTAACTGTGTTGCGGTTTTGGTGCTTTTTTGGGCCAGCAGATTCAGATGAACACATTGACCACAATGCACCAAAAAAATGATGAAATCCATGGCAGAAACCATCTCGTGGTTTTGGTGCTTTATTTGGCCAGGAGATGCAGATGAACACATTGAACACAACACATGCAGTTTTGTGCCAAAAATGCACCAAATGAGAATGAAATCCATGGCAAAAAAAACATCATGGCTTTGGTGCGCCAATTCTCTGTGACAGCATTTGCGATTGGCTGTTGGGTCCCTCTGTAGTGAATATCCAGGAAGTTAATGAGCAGACACAGAATACAAGTGGGTGGACACCGGAAAGCATAATGCTGTTTAATAACAATTTTCTTTCTTTTACAGCCTCCTAGCCCCCATCCCATAACTTTACAGTCTGAGCTCGGGGTTTGGACTCAAGTTCGAGCCACTTTTGGGCCTGAATCCGAACTTTAAAAAAGTTCGGGTGTGTTCGCCGAACCCGAACATCGGCGAGTTCGCACATCACTACCAGTAAGTCATAAATTCAGTATGAACATATTATTATGATTATTTTTATTATTATTACTCAGCTTCTTTATTAACTCTTTCATGATTTCAATAATGAAGACTTCTGAACGATGTGTGTAAATAATGATCTCCTTGGTTGTTTAAAGGGGTTTCACCACAAACAAAATAAATTTTAAAGTCCATTGTAATCAACGGATCTTCAAATAATAATAATTTCCACATTTGGATGTTTAAACAAAATTACTACCATGCTGAGATAATTATGTTTATATGTGTCCCTGCTATGTACTGTGTAATGGGTGTGTCTGACTGTACACGATTATTATGTGGTATGTCTGCTCACCTCCCTAGGTTGAGGTGCTAAGAAAAAATGTATTACAATCAGAATAGAGTCTATTTCGGGCACACTCTCAAGAAAAAGTGAAAAAGGCCAGAATGAGGTTCAAATAAGTGCAATTTTTATTTGTGTCTTATTCACGGAGTAGAAGTAATTGTATATATATACTGTAATATATATATTTAGCTATATATAATGTATGTCCCTGCTATGTGCTGTGTAATGGATGTGTCTGTACACCGACATGGTCTGATCATACCACATCTCCAGGACAGGGGAGTAAAAGAAATATACAGACATTACAGCACAGGGTCACAAATTATTCTTTTTATGATGTAAAACATTACTGTCTGTTTTTAAAAAAATTTTTACATCAAAGAAAGAATTATTTGCAATCTCGTTCTATTATGTATATACACATTTTTAATTCCTTTCCGGGCCAGGAGATGTGTTATGATCAGCCCGTGTTCCGTGCACAGTCAGAAACAAAAAATGAAACTGTACCTAGCAGGGTCACATATATAAGATTATCTCAGCACTAGAGATGTGGTATGATCAGACCATGTCCCTGTACAGTCAAACACGTCCATTACACAGTACATAGCAGAGGCACATATATAAGATTATTTCAGCACTGGAGATGTGGTATGATCATACCATGTCCCTGTATGGTCAAACACGTCTATTACACAGTACATAGCAGAGGCACATATATAAGAATATTTCAGCACAGGAGATGAATTGTTGGTAGTCTTCAGACCTCATAATGCCATGCACACGGTCAAGCAGTCCAGTGCCAGAGGCAGCAAAGCAACCCCAAAACATCAGGGAACCTCCACCATGTTTGACTGTAGGGACCATGTTCTTTTCTTTGAATGCCTCTTTTTTTCTCCTGTAAACTCTATGTTGATGCCTTTGCCCAAAAAGCTCTACTTTTGTCTCATTCTCATCTGACCAGAGAACATTCTTCCAAAACGTTGTAGGCTTTCTCAGATAAGTTTTGGCAAACTCCAGCCTGGCTTTTTTATTTCTCGGGGTAAGAAGTGGGGTCTTCCTGGGTCTCCTACTATACAATCCCTTTTCATTCAGACGCCGACGGATAGTACGGGTTGACACTGTTGTACCCTCGGACTGCAGGGCAGCTTGAACTTGTTTGGATGTTAGTCGAGGTTCTTTATCCACCATCCGCACAATCTTGCGTTGAAATCTCTCGTCAATTTTTCTTTTCCATCCACATCTAGGGAGGTTAGCCACACTGCCATCGGCTTTAAACTTCTTGATGACACTGCGCACGGTAGACACAGGAACATTTAGGTCTTTAGAGATGGACTTGTAACCTCGCAATTTGGTTTCTCAAGTCCTCTGACAGTTCTTTGGTCTTCATTCTTTTCTCCATGCTCAATGTGGTGCACACAAGGACACAGGACAGAGGTTGAGACAACTTTAATCCATGTCAACAGGCTGTAAGTGTGATTTAGTTATTGCCAACACCTGTTAGGTGCCACAGGTATGATATGCTTTGTCCAAAAAATCATGCATCATGCAGTATTTTTTGGTGCTGAACCAAAAAATGCATGGTACATTCAGACATGCGTTTTTGCTATTGGGGCATGCATTTTTTGCATGGAGGCCTATGGATGTGTTTTTCCATGCGTTTTTCAAAAAACACATGTCTGAAAAACGCATGGAAAATCTGCAAGTGTGACTCTGGCCTTAGAGCTATTGTTTAAAGTGAACTTTAAATTAACTTAGTTCAAAGGAAAACCCAGTCAAAAGTTTAGATATCAGGATCAACACTAATGACAACAAGCAAGAGGAAAAGGAAGAAAATGTGGCCTTTGTCTTCCTATAGGTGCCCCCACAACCTTATACATACTATATTTACATTTAAAATGAAAGCTAAACTTACCATAGAACGTTTCAACATTTGGTTTTTTATTGTCTAGAAATGGAATTAAAAAAATCTTTTAATAAGTCACAGAATGTGAATAACTAGATATGAGTGATAAAGCTTGGGTGTTATTCTCACCATTGGTAGACACAGTCTCTTTATAAAGAGCAGGGCAATAAATGGAATAGTTTAAGAAATTATACACTTTCTAGTTCAGTCCTTGGGGTTAGATTCTGCTTTAAGATAAAGACTTAATTATTTTTGCAAAACTCCTCGGCTGCTATTGGTTAAAATAAGATAACTGCTTTGAAAACAGACCATTTCTATGAATGGGATTGCTGGGTTATGCCATACGCAATAAAGAGTCTAATTTAAACTGCAGATAGGAAACTTGCCATCACCCCCTCACCTTTTATACATGTTTCAATAACATAGAAATAAAAAGAAAGGGAATATTGACCGCGCTACCATATATGACAATTAGGGATGAGCGAGTCTACTCGCTAGGACTCGTTACTCGGCGATTCTTAAGGGACTCGCTGGACTCGGGAATCGGCGAGTCTTTTAGCGAATACTCGCTCAGTAACGAGTCCAAATCGGGCGTCGCTTTGCGGCCGGCGAGTCGGTTTGCGGCAGGCGGGCTGCTTCGCGGCTGGAGGAGGTAAGGTCAGCTTCGATAGCCCCCCCCAGCTTTTCAAGGCCGCCGGGCCCGACAGCACCCCCCCCCCCGGTTCTCAAGGCTGCCTGGACCCGACAGCACCCCCCCCCCCCCCCCCCCCGCTTCTCAACCAGGGCCGGGGATACCTAACTGCCACCCAGGGGAAGAGGCTCCAGCCAGCCCCTGAGTCCAATGCTCCGAATCCTAGCGAGTCTGCGATTCCGAGTCCTGTATTATCTATTCGGGA
>JARQOC010000006.1:68094478-68294488 GCA_033576535.1 Allobates femoralis | reverse complement strand
GTGTTTTTATTTTATATCCCAGTGTCCACTGCGCGTTTCGACAACGGCTTGCCATCTGCCTCAGGTGGACGTTCTGTGGAAATGTTGACATTTAAGATAGTGGGAAAAGAATGCTTACGTGACCTCTTGCCTGTGGCTGCCCCACGAAACTTGGCTCACAGATGCCACCATTTTAGCCAGTGTGCTGGCCATGGCTTAAATAAGCATGTGTGAAACAATATTAACCATGCTGTCACCAACGCTGTAACTAAGAAGGTTGATATAACAACAGACACGTGAAGAAGTTGTTGTGGACAGTGAGGGATGAAACATTTCTTTGACGGCATACTGGGTGAACTTGGTGGAGGATAAGACAGAGCGACAGTATGGTACGTCACATCACACATCCTACACATGTCAAGAGTAGTCGGTCCAACTTCTATCATGGTCTGCATCTACTCGTATGACAGTTAATATCTCTCCACCTCCTTCTCATCCTCTATGTTACTCTGCAGCCCTCAAATCAATTGTTCACAGGGACAGCAAACCTGGGTTTGGTGAGGGCCCAGAGGTGGCCCTGTAATATATGTTGGTAGGTCCCTCCTCTATTAATTTAGTGCTGAAACCACTGCCTTAAGAATAATACAGCATAAGAAAAGCCATGGTTGCTGGCACTGAAGGTCATCTCATCTGTACATTTGTAAGGGTTCTCCATTATACATTTGTGAGGGTCCTCCTCTATACTTTGGAAAGGGCCCTCCTCTATTTATTTGGGAGAGCCCCCTATACATTTTGGAGAGCCCTCCTTTATACATTTGGGAGGGTTCTCCTTTATACATTAAGGAGGGCCCTTCTCTATACTTTGGGATAGCCCTCCTAAATTCATTTGGGAGGGCTCTCTATGCATTTTGGAGAACCCTCCTGTATACATTTGTGAGTGCCTTCCTCTATACAATTGGGAAGGCCCTCATCAAGTGGACTTCCATTGCTACAGAGGGGACTCCCAACCCCAGTTCAGATGGGCTGAAGAGAAGGAGGTGGAGGCGAGGCAGCGTGAGGAGAGGATGGGTATTGTTTCCTGTGTTGGTAACACAGAACCTTTGCCTGTTTGAAGGTGGGCCCACATGGCATAGTTTGTATGTAAGTGTCTGTTTTAAGACCCTCGTGTGATGCACATTTTCGAAAACAACCTATACTGGTTAGCCACCTTTCTCGACCAATGCTACAAGGTGAAAATTTCTTCTCTCCTTTTGGAGTCATAAAAGGGTTGCACAATAGAATCCTTCAAGAGGTGGCGTTGTACATCACTTGCTGAAAACATTACCCTCTGACAACGCTGGCGGCAGAGGTCCTGGATCTTTTCAACAGCAAGGATTAATGGGGAGAGACATGCACACATGCTACTACATAGGTGGGGGGGAAATGTGCACAAACTGTGCCATTTTCAATAAACCAGCACATCAGCCAGGGCTATCTGTGCCTGTAACAATGCCAAGGAGATTGAAGTTGAACAAGATTCTAAAGGGATACTTAAGTGACCATATCTGTCTCATTCATGATGATTCACTTCCCTTTAATTCATGTATGTCCAAGCTGAACACTTGGCCTGACTTCTCCTTTTACGCCTTGGAGGTGCTGGCCTTCTCTTCTGCTAGTGTCATGTCAGAGAGAGTTTTCTGTTACAGTGGGCAATCAATCATCACTGATAGGCGCACATGACTCTCCTCGGAAAATTCAGGCAGACTAACTCTGATTAAATTCAAGAAGGACTAGATTTATACCTAGTTTGTGATCGTAACAACAAGATTAGCTGGAGAATACTCAGACCTCATAAGTAAAACGTATCAACACTAGGAAGGTATATCAAACAAACGAAACAATGTGTACTAAGGTACTTAAGTAAAATGAAGAAAAAACTGTGTTTGTGATGCAATTGCAACGTGTTTATTCAACCATCAGTACATCAAACACTGATGTAGTCTACGTTGGAGGTAGCCCTGAAAAGGACTTTTGTGTTATGAAAAGGACTTAACACTCTCTATAGCAGTTGAGTGATATCTCCCTATGCTTCTCCAATACTGGCTCCAGATGCAATGCCGGCAATACGGCAGGGCTTAAATAGACCCTATGACGCTGAGCGACCAGGCAATCACAATAATGCCACAACCAAGATGTCCGCGGCATTACTGTGATTGACTAAGAAGCCTTGCATGTTTAGTGGCTGCAGAGGAGGCATCAAAACTGCAGGGCGGGACTTCTGAACCTAGAAAGGCGAGTACACAAATACTTGCAGAATAACAAGTAATGCAAATACTGTACTATTCATGTGAATAGAGAATAGTAATGAATGCACTCGCTCATCACTAACTGTAACATCAAAAAATAAGGGTGCAGGCACACTGGCATCACACCCCCGCAAATGCAGTGCGAGAAACTCACATTGCTCTCTGACAAATGTTAAACAATTTGTCAGGTCATAATATTGGTGCTTTTTTCCTCTGCTGAACTTGTATTGCAGGTGAAATGTGAGTCAAATCCTTTTACTCAGACTAGATTTCCTCAATCTGGAAAGTGATTATGCTTGGTTGCCATACACATTGGTGTATGGCAACTTGCCTCTCGTCATAAGGTGTTAAATAAATAAATAATGAAAAAAAAATGCGTGGAGTTTCACAATATTTCTAAGTCTAACCCAATGAGAGCAGACAGCTGTGAGCTGCCACCCTTAGCTGCCTAATATTAGCTTGGCTGGCCAAAAAAATTGTGTAGAATCCGCCCTATGTTTATTTGTCAGCCAAGGTAGTCAGCTAAGAGCTGGTATTCTCAGTGGGGTGAGGGCCCATTATTTTAGAAGGAGATGGAGGAAGGTATGGGACCGCCAGCAGGATGAGTAAGGGTACCAGGGAGCTGTATTAGGGAAAGAGCAGACAGCAGGGAACTGCATGATGGGCACCGGTCTCCATGCACAGTGCCAGCAGTAGTGGGTCGGCAAACAGAGTACCCTGGGCAGCGTGTTGGGCACCGAACTATCAGCCCAGAAGAGGTCGATCCCGCAGCTCAAGGTGTAACAATTACTTTGTTTCATACCTTGCATTATAGTAATGATAATAATGTCATTAGTTTTGCCACCTCTGTGGATTAATGTGATGATTATGTAGAGTCACTTATAGCATCATATGTTTTGAATATAGTCTACTTACATGTGAGACATTTAGTTGAGCATAATATACCACCCTTTCCCCGCTTGCTTTACTAATCATTACTACTGTATATATATTTTACTGTGTTGGTAGAGGGGGCGAATATATGGTTTGTACATAAATTTGTGTGCTGTGAGTGTATTATAGATATATTTGATATGTACATACTTTTTGTACAGTGTAGTTGTTAATATTCATATTATTGGTCCTGGTCCTGCCTTAGCATTATGTTATAGCTACTGAAGTTCTTATCTGGCCATGCCTTCTTGTTTATTATCTTGCTTGTATCATCATGACTTTACCTAATTTATTTTGCCATATTTAATAAAGTGTAATTTTATTTGTTATAAACCTAAATATCAGTGTTTTTTTGTCAATATAAACCTGTAATCAGTAAGTTTGTATTTTTAAAAGGCAAACAGTAGTGTTTTGTACTATGGTGTTTACTACACTGAAAATGGTCCAAATAAAGCCAAGAAGAGCATTGTCTAAGGAGATTAGAAAGAAAATCATAGGCAAACATGTTAAAGATAAAGGAAATAAGACCATCTCTAAAAAACTTGATGTTCTTGTTACTTGCACATATTATTCAAATGTCAAATGCCAAAATGCATGCTGCCAAGCCATAAAGCATCTGAGAGAAGGTCGTACGGACAGATTGAAAGAAATTAGAGTTCTTTAACAAGTCATATCAGCTCTATATTGATAGATGCACAAATGAAGATACACAGAAAAAGAACATTGAACCCACTGTGAAATGTGAAGGAGGCTCGGTTTTGTTTTGCTTTACTGCATCTGTCACTGAGTGTCTTGAATCTGTGCAGGGTACAATATAATCACATGACTATCAAGGCACTCTGAAGCAAAATGTGGTGCCCAGTTTTGGAAAGCTTGATCTAAGTTGGAGACAAAGTGTTTTCCAATAAGATAATGATCCAAAACATAGAGCTAAAAACATCTAAAAATGGCTAAGGGCAAATAAGTTTATCATTCTGAAATGGCTTCTATCAACTCTGATTTAAATTCTGTTCAATAGTTATGGGAACTTGCAGTCTGTTGAAGGTATCATAGCACCTGAGACAGCTAGAGCAGTGTACCCCTGAGGAATAGGTCAAAATGCCTATGGACAGGTGTAGAAATCTCATTTAGAATTACAGTAATTGTTTCTTTGCAATGATTTCCTCAAAAGTAGTGATGAATAATTGGGCAGTTCAGCTCTCCACCCACATTAATCCAGCCATAAAAGAGAATTTCTGGGAAAACATGGGTTTATTTTTTTTACACAACACCCGGCATGTTGACTCAACACCCACAGAGAATCAATCAGAGACTGGGGCTCAAACTTTGACTTTGGCTGTCATTATTCACTGAAGGGAGCTGGCTCTTTATGTTGGATTGTTCATGAACCGCACATGATTCCAGCAAAAGCAATACTTGGCCGAGTACCAAATGTATTTGAGTATACCAATGCTTGATCAAGTATCAAGCAATAGCGAGCATGCTTGCTCATCACTACCCAAGAAAGTTGTGCAACAGTATATTAAGTCAGGAGATCATCATTTTGTCCCAGCCATGTTCACTAGTTTTTTTTTCTGTTGCACCAAAATTCAAATTTCAATTCCTGATATTTATTAGTTGATATTCAGTCAAATTAAATTAGAAATGACTTATCAGTTTCAAGTTATTTCATTTACAAATGTTTTTTTCTTTAAATGTATTAGAATGCTAACAACAATGGCAATGTGTATGACTTTGTAATAATTAAAACACAAGCATTGTATTGAAAATTATTGTTTCTAAATGCAAATGTAATGATTCCCCTTAGTGTTTCCAAATTTATTTATTAGGATTTTTAGGAACAAAGGGAAGGGGGAAGGGGGAAGAAGGGAAGGGTCAAATCCACAATACAATCATTTAAGGGACAAAATTACAATGAAAGTCATACACAGGTATCCATAACATTGAAAAGACATAAAATCGAAATGATCTAGAAAATAATCTGAGCACAATAGCTTAGTAATAATTAAACAAAAAAAAAAAAACTTGGTTAATAAAAAGAAAAAGAGATGAATGCTAAGGTACGTCAATTGACCTTGTTCAGTAAAGCTGGTGAATAAGCAATAAGCCAAGTATCCCAACGTTCCAGATATTTGGCAAAGTTATGTTCATACACGCTATGATGAGATATACGATCAATCAGATGTGTTATAGTGGGAGGTTCCTTTTTATTCCATCTAGATGCGATAAGGATCTTGGTGGTGAGAAGGATATGTGAGATTATGTATCTTAAATTTTTGGGGAAATCTTCAATCCCAATGGATAGAAGGGCCATCTGTGGTAAAATAGTAATATTTAATCCTGTGATATCAATTGTGAGGGATTTTACATCAGACCCAAATTTAAGTAACTTAGAACAATTCCAAAAGATATGAGATAAAGTACCAATATTCCCGCAATCTCTCCAGCAAGTGGAAGGAAGAGAGGGATTAATACGGTTCAATTTGTTGGGAGTCCAGTACCATCTTGATAATAATTTATAAAATGATTCATGCATGCAATGGTTTTGGTCATTTTTTGAAGGTCCAAACGAATCCCCAATTCCTCCTCCCATGCAGCAAAAAAGGAAAGATTAGATAATTCGACTTCTTCATTAAATATTTTGTAAAAGTTGTTTGTTTTCCAGTTGGATACTTTCCCAGGGGAATCTATTAGATCCGATATAATTTGTGGGAGAGCAAGTTTAGGTGAAAATTTAGAAAAATAAATATTCGGAAATAGGTTTCCATTTGAATCTTTCATCTCTATGAAGAGAAAATTTGTTCTGTAACGAGTAAAATGAAGAAAGTGAGACTCTTATAAATAAGTCATTCGTATAATGTATTCCCTTGTCTGACCAGTCTGAGAGATCAAGATTGGGGACTAAAAGTTCCAGAACATCTATCGGGAATTTTTGAGGAACAGCCGTAGGATAATATTCTATAGCCTTAAGCAGGGGCTGACTGGCGCTAATGGACCAGGTAGGCATTGAGCTGATGTCAGCCCTAGGTGAGGAGCGGGAAGGAGGGGTGCTAGTGAAGCCTGGCGAGGCATGGGGGGGGCGGGTTTAGGTGCTAGTGGAGCCTGGTGAGGAGCGGGGGGGTGCTGGTGGAGTCTGGCGAGGAGCACCTGGGCCAGTCCGCCCCTGGCCTTAAGAGAGAATTGTCTCCAAGCGGAAACTGTTGCCTTCAAAGTAGGATAACTGGGTAGGTTTTTAGATGGATTTATTAAATGGGCGATAATCAGTGCCAGTAAATTCTTAATTTTTATAATAGTTTTTTCAATGTTTAACCATGGTACATTAAGCGGATCTAGGAGCCATCCTTGTGACAGTTTAAGAATTGATGCTAAGTAATAATTATAAAGGTTGGGAACTCTCAAACCTCCCATAATTTCCCTTAGCTCCCTCTCTAGTTTGTATTCCAATCTTGGCGTTTGCATAATAGGTACTAACAACAACCGAAAAACTCAATAGAACCTTCAATGCCAAAAGATAAAGAAGAAGACAGTTCATAAACTTTAATGCCAAACAAGGAAACACATTAGTCTTAAATAGACACACATTACACTGTGCCAGTTTCCTTATTCTTTCATGGATTATGATAACATGTCACAATCATTTCTGATATATATAAGCAGTGTAATGCACTCATCTGTTTAGCAGTCAACATGAAGACCTTGATAATCATATCAATCGTTACGCACCTGACCTTGAACTTTCCTTCTCTTTCAGGTGAGAATAGACTATTTTCTTTTTAAAAATCTATTGTTATTGTCTACTATTAATGTTGAAATATATACATAGTGTAAAAAGATACTTTTTTCAGTTTTATATTTTGGATTCTAAGTTATTTAAGTTGTATTTAAAGTCAAAATTAAGAATGGATAATAAATTGGAAGACATCTGAAAAGAAAAGTATTGGAAATCTCCTTCTTTGGAGTCCTTTTCTTGATTCTGCCTTCAACAACTGCATCGAAAACCTGAATGTTGTTATGTAGCTTTAATGTCCTCAAAGCCGTAACATAGCAAAATCTGTGCGCCTTGTTATTCTCACTTTGTAGAAATGGACATGGTTTCAAAACTGACACAGGGAAGATATTTATGTTGACGTTGAACTTGTGGATTTTTAAAGGGAACACGCCACTAGATTTTCCCAATAAAAAAAAAAAGCAAAACAACTTTATTGCCTCCATTACATCAGTGTAGCAATCTGTATAAAGGTCCAGAATCGTCTGTGCAAACGCTAAAAGATACATTTTATAATCTTCCCCACATGTTGTGGTCCAGTTTGATGGGAGTTGCTGGCCAGGCAAGACACCTCTTTCTGCCAAAATCACTGTCCGTCATCTTTGCTTCATGTGGATCGTAACAGCAACCCCATTCTCCCTCCTGTGAAGATTCAGACATGCTTCTCTCTCTCTGTTGAGGGCAGAGCAAAGTACTGTAATGCACATGTGCCAGGTCATTGGTTCTCTTTGCTCTATTAACGCATGCCAATTACAGTACTTTCTTCTGCCCTCATCATGTCAGAGAGAAAACTGCCTGCATAGGAGGGAGACAGAGTTGATTGTTGGAGGGACACAGGACACATCATCCATATGAAGAAAGGCAGGAGGACGTCAATTGTGGGGAATAAAAGATGCGCCAAGTAAAACCAGCAATACACATGGCACTGAACTGCACCTTATGGGAGGATAACAAATAGTATTTTTGGCGATATGCTAAGGGGGTTGGCCATTTATATATATATATATATTTCTAGTCTGCTGTATAAAAAAGCAGTAAAGTTGCTAGCTTTGCTTTAGTGTGCATAGGGAAAAACTAATAACAGGTTCCTTTTTAAGCTAGTTTTTTTGTTTTTCTTTATCACATTATAGTGAGCATGTTTTCTTTTATGGATATTACATGGAATTAGCTATTAAAAATATCAGTTGATTATCTAATTTGACAGGTAAACTAACTCTGATTTTGTTCTTACAGATGCACAGACAACAAGTAAGTGAATATTTATTATAATGAAAACTCATCCATGTTGGTTTTATAGCCACATTACAAAGGACCTAAAACGCCAGGATACCCTTTTTCATATGTACTACTAGGGTTTTTGGATGTCATAGAGAAGGAATACCCAGCCCTGGACCCACTCAAGTAAACCTAATTGGCAAGCCATGTCTATATTTCTGGCATATTTCTTATTTAGTAAATCTAGAGCATGTATGAATTAATTTGACTAGTTGTCATGTACCAAAAACTTCATTTTCCTGCAGCTTCCAAAATGCATGGATAAAATCTTTTTTCTATATAGATTTAAGGCGGCCGTCACACGCTGAGATATCTCTAGCGATATTGTAAGCGATCACGTGCACGCGCAATCGGTTACAATATCGCTCACATCGCTGGTGAGATGTCACACAGACAGACTCACCAGCGATGTGGGTCCGCGATCTCGCTGGTAACTATGGTACACATCGGGTAACTAGGCGCCGCGCGTCGCTTAGTTACCCGACGTGTACCATAGTTACCATCTCCCAGCATAGGCTCTGCCGCTGGGAGATCGTTCATCGTGGTGTCACACACCACGATGAAGCAGATCGCTAAATCGTAAATCGCTAGATGTGAGCTCCGGAGCTCAGATCTGCGATGTCACGATCAAGCGATTTCACATCGTACATCGCTTGATTACATGCAACGATTTTAAGCCCGATATCGCTTAAGCGATCAAAAAGGAGATCGCTTAAACGATATCGGGCAAGAAATCTTTGCGTGTGACGGCCGCCTTAGTTTTACTCTTGGGGTTCCAGACCTAAAACTATATCCCGCATACTACAATAAATAAATATGAGCATTGACTAATCATATTACAAGTCCTATTTTTGTAAGATGTATTCGACAATAATGAGCAGCCCATCTCATAATTTTTTTACTAGTTTTATTTTTATTTTATACACTACTATTTTTACTGATGGCTTTGTTACATACTAGAGGTGGAAAAAGGACAAGACCCATGAAGTTCAACCCCTGTCAAATTAAAGAAGCACTCTCATCAACATTTTTATACTTCTAATATAATGCTGTCACATTATATAGCACTAAGTACTTACAATTGCTCATTTTACCTTTCTACCCAGTTAATACTTCTCTTTTCTAGTAGGTCAGTCACATGACATAATTAAAAACATACTAACTGAATCGTTCTAAGCTCCATGTAGAAACAGGAAGTCACTTTTCCATGCATGAGTATTCTACCTCTCTAACTCATGACCCAGTTGTTCTGCCCTTCCCCTATCAATGACTCTGAAGTGATTACTCATGCATAGAAAAGACATCCTGTTTATTATAGAACTTACAACAATTCAGTTAGTCTGTTTTTAATTATATGATATCTCAGACCAAGGAGAAAAGAGAAGGATTAACTGGATAGAAAGGAAAAATTATTGTATGTACCCAGTTCTATATAATATGATGTTTGAAATATATTACGAGGATAACAAGTTTGATGGGAGTGCTTCTATAAAGGGAGTATGTAATCCTCATAATGACAATTAAGCTGCCTAAACATTTATATTAAGCCCCTAGCCTCTATTTAAATTGTAGTAAGTATAGCTTAATTTAATACTTAATAAAAGATCAACCATTATTTTGATTAACAAATGAGGGCATTTTTGTGCTGTTTGGTGTGGCTTATGCCTTGGTGCAACATTACGCCCTGGCATAATAAAGTAGGTACATTACATTGATTGATTTAGCTCTAAAGCACAGAATGAACCTTGTCTCATGTCTTTCACTTACGTGATCATCAAGTGTGTGCGCATGCGCAGACAGATGACAGAGCTTGCTCTGAGCCTTAGAGAAAAGGCAATAAATGAAAGCTACAGTCTTTATTATAAAAAAGGAGGGTATGGTACACCAAGGCATCCTCAGTGAGCAGGCTAATGGTGTTTGGCATGGCAGTGCAGGCTTTCCAAAATTGGCCTGAAACAATCTACCCCACAGAGATAAATACAAAAAATAATATCAATCATCTGGGTCACAGAAGCGCATATCTTACAACTTTGAAACCCTTACCAAATAATTTTGCTCCTATTGAAGCCCCTTAGTATCCCAACACACTAAGATTTCATGGCCCCCATAAGGTATTGTCCAAACACTGTATGATACATTCACAGCACCCTCCAAATACAGTATGATGACCCTATAACACTTTTCACATACAAATTATGATGCCCCCACAGTTACCTAACACAGTATTAGGCAACCACAGTGACATCAACAAAGTATGATTGCCAAACACAACCTTTCACCCAATATGATAGCTGCCCCCACAGCCCTCCAAACAATATAATGGCCTTCCTTACAACCTAATGGAACTTCATAAATCAAAAAATTAAGTTCAACTCCCCTCTTGTCATAATAGGAAACATGTTATCGATGGTCCAAGTAGAAGTTTGTAGGTCCAAACAAAGTCCAGAGTTGAAGAAGTGGTATTATGATTAAGATCACATTTAGTTTGAAATGCATAAATACGTGAGCATTTTACATGTTGCAATAAATTTCAAGTTTTAAATTTACACCAAGATGATGAGCTGGATTGCCTTTTCAACTCTGGAACTCCATAAAGTATAAAAGGCCCCAACACAAATCTGCACACAGTATAATGACCCCAACACAGCCTTCCGTACAATATGATGGACACCACACAACTTTCTAAACTATATAATTGTCCATGGTAGCCCACCAAACAGTATAACGGACCCCTACAAATCTTTTCAGACAGAAAATGGCCCCAACACAACCCTAAAGGGGCTAATCACGTCACACCGCTAGCCCCGCCCCTTTCATGAAGCGGCCGCCCTCACAACACTGGATGAAGCCCAGAGGGGGCGGCCATAATGAATGAGGGGGCGGAGGCTGCAGCCACAGCCCCGCCCATGGATTTACAAGAACACTGCCTACGAGAACATGTAAGTATGAGCTTACATGTATACTGTATTTAATCGTTATGGGCACATATACAGGAATCACTATACAAGAGGGGTGCAGGCACTCCTGTATAGTGATACGGGGGGCGGGAGTTTTGGGGACTTGCACGGAGCTCGGAGGAGCCCGTGCCATGGGGGACATTATAGTAGAAGCCCACTGGAGTGGGCGGCCGGTCTCTAGGGGGTCTAAGCCCCTCCTAGAGACCTCAAAAATTACTTTAGTTAGTGAATTTAACTCTTTAATAGTCATAGGACAGTTTGCTTATCCCGGCAATAGCCGGGATCAGCAAACTATGCAGTTGCCGGATGGCTCAGGATGACACATCCTGAGCCATCCGGTTACTGCAGTGCGGTATACTGCACACATTTTTGTAAAAAAATGTGTGTGCCCGGAATTGCGTTCACCGCATCTGGATCTGGATGCGGTGAATGCAATTCTTGTTTTAAATGTGACCCTAGCCTAATATTAAATATACAGAGCATGGTTGCACGTGCTTGATTATGTTCATTGATTTTACATTTATTTTCTGGTCTCATTTGATTTTTTCTTCAAATTTAATATAAAAGGTCACTTTATTTTTTTAATTCCTGTTTTTATTGTCTGAACTTGCTGCTCCAGTCATGGCGACTGCACAGCCTCGCCAACCACACAATGCTTGCAGCCAATTAGGTTTCATAGTGCTTGACTGTACTGCTGCTGTCAGGGCTGCCACTGCAGCTTCCCCTTACCTGCCCTGTCTTAACTCTCCAATAACCCAGTCCTGACACAGCCACTGAACAGCCAACCAGCCACACTTCTCTCAGCTGCCCACTATTTTTCATAGTGTTTGTGCTATTGATGCTGGTAATTGTATGCTCTGATTTTATACCCTCAGGAAACATCTGAATATAGGGATAATACTAGTGCATCTCAATGAATTAGAATATCATAAAAAAGTACATTTATTTCAGTAATTCAATACATAAAGTGAAACGCATATATTATATAGAGTCATTACACACAGAGTGATCTATTTCATGTGTTTTCTTCTGTTAATGATGATGATTATGGCTTACAGGCAATGAAAACCCAAAGGTCATTATCCCAGAAAATTAAAGTAGGGAGGATGAAGGGTCTGGCTAGGGTCACACTTGAGCCCTGGATCCGTTAAAAGCATCAGTTTTTCAACTTAGAATTTGTTGAAAAATGGATCCGTTAAAGGGTCCTTAGGCTCCAATGCAAAAAACGCATTGTCTAAAGCGCACTAAAAAAACGATGCTAGTAGCGTTTTTGGGGTGCAGGAAAAAAACGCATAGCGTTTTTTTAACATGGGCTCCTATGGGAAATGCATCCATTAACGCATGTGTTAATGCATAATGTTTTTTAGAACCCAAAATGGCATTTTGCAAAACCGGAATCAGGTTTTGCAAAGGCACAAAAATTGATTGGCGTGTGTGACCCTAGCTTCTGAGAAATAAAATATTATCTAAATAGGTATCAGAGGCTTCACCTTGTGTTTTTGTGAGAGTCGCAACCACTATGAAAGCAGATCACGGCTGCAAATTTGCACTAGAGTAAGGAAGTGGAAAAACTCCAGTGCCACATTTAAGCAGCTCCTCAAAGTCATAATCACTTTCCAACAAGCTTTTAATATGACTAAGGGGTTTGTGCCAGATCAGAACCCCAGAGTTATTCCACTTCCTTACTGAAGTACAAATTTGCATATTTCCTAGAGGGGGGATGTGGCTACAATCTCCTCACCTACTTAGCTGTCTCCAGAAGGTAGATAGCAAATTCCCAGACCTTATCACAGCTGCTGCAGTCTCCAGCGTGGAACACATTGAGTAGGGAGGATGAAGGGTTAAAACTGTGCTGCCGTAATCCATAAGACATCAAAGGGTGAATATAATATTGATTTATTAGTCAACATGTTTCAGGGCCCCCTGGTCCCGCCCACAAATCAATGTCACATTGCCATGTTTCAGGGTGTTTCAGGGAGCCTGATTATAATGTGATAACATTTTCTATATACATTTAAAATTAAAAGTCAATAGAATACAGCTTCTTGTGCCAATGAGCAGTGACCACCCTGCTCCACACAGAGGACGTTTCCATATAGGGTATGCTAAAAACTGAGTTAAGAATATGATAAAAAGAAAATTTAAATACAAAGTTGCCTTTGGAGAAATATTAACTCTTAAGTATTTCCATGCTATAATTAAGTAAGTTCATATCACCATGTAAATATTAATCTCTACTAGATATACTCCAAGGTGTGGTGGATTGCTGGTCTTTCTGCTGTACTTTCTGCTCCCACGGTGCTGATATTCTACCAGCGCTATCGAGCGATGTCCTTCGTGGGATTCTGTGTGTGACTAAAGGTACCGTAAAGGTACCGTTACACGCTTTAATGTCGTAACGTTATCACCAAAGACCTCACGGGAGCGCGGTCGTTAAGACATCATTTAGACATCGTGTACGAGATTGTGAACGATATCGGTCAAACGTCACAGGTTTGGAAATGTTCAAACGACATCTTTACTACTTCGTTGCGTGTGACTCTGAGATACAACTACAATAAATCATTGGGTCATTGATCGCAGATTTGAGAACATGTTCTCAAATCAGATGATCCTCGATCAGCCAACCTGTTGCATCGTTGTGTGTGACACCACGATAACGATGCCGTTATCGACTTTCCCTATTCACAACAGTGAACAAGTATCGTTCGTAGGGTTGTGCGAATGATAGCTGCTCGCTGGATCATTAGTGCGTCGTGCACAATATCTATACATGTGACATCTCACCAACAGTGTCCTAATGACCGCACTCCCATGAGATCGTTGGCGATATCGTTGCAACATTGAAACGTGTAATGGTATCTTTAGAGAGAGGTGGATATCAATTAGCACTTGACCTTACTACGGGATGGAGTGGGGTTTGCTATTGTAGGACTAGTTTCTTACCCTCAGAGGCTGATTTTTGAGCTGATGGTCTTGGTTTAGTAGGGTGGTGTCCCTTATGGTACCTTCACACATCGCAATCTCGCCTGGGAATCCTAAAGGCGATATGTCGCCCCGGAGCAATCGCCGTGAAATTGCCTCACAGTTGCAGCGTGTGTTTGGGGAATTTCGAGGTGATCAATCGCCTCTCACCTGTCGCCTGATTACTGAGCACTGCTCTGAAATCAGCCTCAATCATGAAGGCGATATTTTCGTGTTGTGGCGTGTGAATGGGCGATAATGATGGAATCAGCGTCGCCTATGAATTCCCGTAGGCGTGCCACAGCGTACTGTAGTCCGCGCCCCGTGTGAACTGATTGGTGTGGGCTGT
Source organism: Allobates femoralis (assembly GCA_033576535.1). Lineage (NCBI taxonomy): Eukaryota > Metazoa > Chordata > Amphibia > Anura > Aromobatidae > Allobates > Allobates femoralis. The sequence continues at coordinate 68,279,980 of JARQOC010000006.1, read as the reverse complement.
TGTGTTCCCATTGGCTGTCAATTGAAGCCGCGCCATATTTGAAGAGCTGACCGTCCAGCACCACACAATGGCAATAGCGTCATGTATTAGCCAGCCTTCCAGAGCAGGCTGACCACTCTGCCCACTGCGCTGCTGCGCTGACCACTCTGCCCACACAGCACTGCTGCGCTGACCACTCTGCCCACACAGTGCTGCTGCACTGACCACTCTGCCCACACAGTGCTGCTGCACTGACCACTCTGCCCACTGCGCTGCTGCACTGACCATTCTGCCCACAGCGCTGCTGCGCTGACCACTCTGCCCACTGCGCTGCTGCGCTGACCACTCTGCCCACAGAGCTGCTGTGCTGACCACTCTGCCCACACAGCGCTGCTGCGCTGACCACTCTGCCCACACAGCGCTGCTACGCTGACCACTCTGCCCACACAGCGCTGCTGCGCTGCCCACTCTGCCCACCGCACTCACTGCTAACCACTGAGCCACCGCGCAATGCTAACCACTGAGCCACCACGCAGTGCTAACCACTGAGCCACCGCGCAGTGCTAACCACTGAGCCACCGCGCAGTGCTAACCACTGAGCCACCTCGCAGTGCTAACCACTGAGCCACCTCGCAGTGCTAACCACTCAGCCACCGTATACTCTGCTAACCAATGAGCCCCTGTATACTCTGCTAACCACTGAGCTGCCTTACAGTGCTCCATCCTCCCTCACCCCGCCGATTTGTCCTCCATCCTCCTCCTCCCACTGCTCTGTGCTCCGTCTTTCTCTGCCTGTGCCGTTCCATGCTCCTCCACCGTTTCCTCCTCCTTCCTTTGTCCACCTCCTCTTCGCCACTCCATCCTCCCCCTGCCTGTGCTGCTCCATCCTCCCCCACCCCACCTCTTCGTCCTCTGTCCTCCTCCCCCCGCTGCTCTGTGCTCCGTCCTCCCCCTGCTGCTCTGTCCTCCCCCTTCCTGTGCTGCTCCATCCTCCCCCACCCCACTGCTTCCTCCTCCTTCCTTTATCGTCCTCCCCCCTGCCACTCCATCCTCCGTCCTCTCCCTGCCTGTGCTGCTCTGGCCTCCCCCACCCCTGTCACTCTGTCCTCCCCCTGCCGCTCTGTCCTCCCCCTGCCGCTCTGTCCTCCCCCTGCCACTCTGTCCTTCCCCTGCTGCTCCATCCTCCCCCTGCCTGTGCCGCTTCATCCTCCCCCACCTCTTCCTCCTACTTCCTTTGTCCTCCTCACCTCCACCACTCCATCCTCCGTCCTCCCCCTGCCTGTGCTGCTCCATCCTCCCCCACCCTGCATTTTCATCCTACATCCTCCTCCCTCCTGCCGCTCTGTGCTTCATCCTCCCCTGCCACTCTGTCCTCCCACTGCCTGTGCCGCTCCATACTCCCCCACCGCACCGCTTCCTCCTTCCTTTGTCCTCCTCCCTTCTGCCACTCCATCCTCTGTCCTCCCCCTGCCTGTGCTGCTACATCCTCCCCCACCCCACCTCGTCCTCCTCCGTCCTCCTCCCCCCTGCCGCTCTGTGCTCCATCCTCCCCCTGCCGCTCCTTCCTCCCCCTGCCTGTGCTGCTACATCCTCCCACACCCCGCCACTACCTCCTCTGTCCTCCATCCTCCTCCACCCTGCTGCTCTATCCTCCCTCCTCCCCCTGCCACGCCGTCCTTTCCCCACCGCTCCTTCTTCAAAGTTCCTCCCAATTCAGCCCTCACCGCCTTCCCCATGCAATCTCTATTTCTATATTCTAGAATACCTGATGCATTGGAATCAGTCCACCATCTAGTGGTCATATATTTAAGTTCCCTAGTGCCTCGTACCTTGTTGTGGTTGTTTGTTGGTCAGAAATTCAGTTTTGTGAGGCTTCTTGTCAGGTTTTCCTGGGTTGTTTCTTTTGTGCTAAATGGTATTAATAAGCAATGGTAAGTACCAATTTGGTGGCATATAAAACATCCCTTAGTTTATTCTATGGATAGGTAGCGGCCTAGTTTACCTGAACCATCTGTAGATCAGTGGTAGTATGGGTAAGTGGCTTGCTTGTGCGGTTTTCTGTGTGATAGGTTGTTCTAGTATTTCTATACCAGAAACCTTTTCGTGAATCAGGGATTCTCCTGGCGTGACTTTACTAGAAAAAAAAGGGTAACTTTGTAATAATTTCTGAATGGTGCTTAGTGTTAGATGAGGTTATTTGTAGGTTGGTTACTTGTTGTGTTCTTGGTAGACTTGCTCAATTGGATATGCAAAAGGTCAACTGGTTGTGATTGCCCGTTTCTGAAATAGTTAGCCAAAAGTAGTCATATGTGGCATCCTCTATTCCCATAGATGTGAGGCGTATGATGTACTTTCTAGGGTTATATCCCTTTATACGTTCTAGTGTCGTATGTGCCCGTGCACAGTGTTTCTTAGGATACTATGGGCGTGGCTGTAGTGTATCTGCTAATTTCTATATATGCATAGAATATGGTTGCGTTATCATATAACTAAACTAAAATAAACACTATCTGATGTGTGGGTTTGTGTTTGTGGTACTAATCCCGGATAAGTGGTTAACTGTTTGTTTTTCTGCTTATGTGCGGCTATGAATCATACTAGCCTCTTTCATATAAACAATGTTTGTGAAGGCTTAGAGTCTCACTATGGAAACTGTCTGTGTAGGTTCAGAACGTTTCTCTAGACACTTAGCTGTGCTTTCCTTGCTTCTGCTATTTTAGTGCATTCAAGTAATTACACTTACGGTAATTGCACACCCTCAGGTTCAAGCACCTGTTTGTCTTATTAGTGCAGTAAGGATGATTAATCAATTAATTGTTTGTTTTAATGTGTGCCAAATTCTGTACCATTATTTGAGTTGGTTAGCACACTGGAGCTCCTCTTTTTTGATGCTTGTGATTTGTAGACGTGTGCCTCGGGGTACTACTGTGTTTATTTCCCCATAATATTTAAATGATAACTTGGCGTATTTCTATGTATATTAGTATTTACTATTGAGGCCCAGCGCTAAATCTCTATATGTTGGCAAAAATACAAGATCACTGAAATTGGTATAACCCTCACGGTATGTTTATTGAGTTGTATCAAAATTCATTTATTCTCCGTTAAAAACAAGTGGATCTTGCAGTGACAATATTTACTGTGTGCAATATCTAAAATTATATATGGTATACATATAGTATATGGAATATATAATGATTATGAATTGGTGAAGATGGGAGTGGGTACTCCTCTTCTGGACCTTCTTGATTGGTAGATCTCTTATTTCTTGTAATGGAGTGAATCACCCTGATTGTGCTTGTAACACAATGGATTTCGTGTTATTAATCTGTGTGATAGTGGTGACCTAGTGTTCACCCGCTGTGCACTATTTACCTTTCATGCATCATCTGTAATCACCAATGGTTATCTCTCCTTGTAATGTTTTTCTTTCTACTTCCTGTAATGACAGCTCTCCTTGTAATGTTTCTTTTTTGTATGTCCTGTGAAGACTGCTCCTTACAGTTACTGATTCTTATTATTTTCTAGTATATAAGTGGGTAGGTCACTTATTGGTAGGTAGTCTCTGTTGTATATTGTTGTCATCAGCCTTATATACTGTTATTGTCCCAGTTCCTTTCTTGGTTCCCTAGAATCAATAGTTTACCATGTAATAGGCTATATTTGTACCACCTGTCTTTATTAACTTTTGTATGTCTATTTGTGCTGGGCTTTGGGCACTTACTTCAACACCAGCCTATGTGAGTTCTTTCTGCCTCCATTCCCATGATGTTGTTGGCCAATGCCTTGGTTGGTTCTGGGCTTGTGTGAACAGCTGCAGATCTCTTCTGGTCTTTGGAGCGCGCACCTCCCTGTTGAGAGTGCGCTGCTTCCGAACAGCTGATCTAGCTTGGGCGTCTCTGTAGCGGTAATCTCACACAGCGACGCTCCTGATGCTTCCAGTCAGCTGATCAAGCGTCAGTCTCTGCGTAGCGGTCTCGTCACTTACAGGGGCGGAGTATGGAAGGGGGCTGTGCATTGTCTATGCAGTAACTAGGTTACACCGACAAGTTTCGGAGGTGTCTGCCTCCTTTCCCAATAGTATATACAAATATACATAGATATATGCCAGTGTATCAAATTCTGTACCACATTGTACCTTTTGCTTGAAATTGTTATTTGTGCAAGCTTGGAGTCTACTTATATTCTGCGCCTTATATGGATGTTTGTTCCAATATATATCAAAGTCTGTAACATATATTGTATATTAATTGCAATGGTTCTTGGTCTATTTATCCTCTGTGCCCCTATACGGATGTTATAATTGATCCTACACTATCTTTGCACAGTAATGTGTGTCAATGACCATATGGGTAGTAGCTCTCCTGCACCTGTTTATATAATGCGTGTGAGGTTGCTATGCACACTAACACAAAGACACTGACTTCAAATTCTAGTGTACAGTAACTCAAATATCTAGTGTACAGACATCCAGGTTTACATAAGAGGTAGTCTTAACTGCGGCTGCTGAGTTGCGGAATATATACATATAATAGACACATATGACTGTTGTGGGCATGTAAGCACGCCAATGCCTATGGTTGTGCCTACTTCCTAGCCTGGAAATACTTAAGCGTTAATATTTCTCCAAGGCAACTTTGAATTTTGAATTTTAAGTTTTAATTTTCTTTTTATCATATTTTTTAACTCAGTGTTTAGCATACCCTATACGGAAACGTCCTCTGTGTGGAGCAGGGTGGTCACTGCTCATTGGCACAAGAGGCTGTTTTCTATTGACTTTTAATTTTAAATGTATATAGAAGTTTTCATTACATTATAATGAGGTTGTCAACATTAATTTTGTGTTAATAAACATCCCGCAGAAAGGTCAACCACATATACTTACACCAAACAATAATGAGTAGTCCAACACTGATGAATGCGATTAATAACCGCATTCATCCACCACCAGAAAATCTTAGTATATTTTCTTACAGTATAGGAGAAAAAAGTCGGGGTTTGTCCGCGCTAGACCACAGGGAAAACCCGAGGATGGAAGCAAACCTTTATTTACACTCAAGACAACGCGTTTCGTGGCTACCTGGCCACTTCATCATTGAAACATTGCTGCCCTGATGAAGTGGCCAGGTGGCCACAAAACGTGTTGGCTTGAGTGTAAATAAAGGTTTGCTTGCATCCTCGGTTTTTCCCTGTGGTCTAGCGTGGGCAAACCCTGGCTTTTTTCTCCTATACTGTATGTATCTGCACCCCGGGATCTGCAGCGGCCAAAACTTCTACAGGTGGCTGTGACTCTCACAACCATACCAGGTGAGTGGATTACCTTTGTTAAGAACACGCTTAGTGCGCTCCCCCTCTCTCTAAATTTTTTGCAGTAGTATATTTTCTGTAATCTGGGGTTGGGTGATGTCTTATTTTTGTGTCTTGAGCTGATGTTTTTAATGATGCCATTTTTGGGTAAATAGCCTGTTATTTTATTTTATTGCAGCATTGCGGCAACCAAATCAATGTCATTTTGGCGTTTTGACTGTTTTTTCTGTTACGCAGTTCACAGATTTGATTAATTGATTTATGTTTTGATAGATCATCCATTTCTACAGTGTGGCAATACCAAATTGGAGTATTTTTTTTAAATAGTTTTATTTTCAGTGGGGCAAAAGGCGGGTGATTTGAACTTTTAGTTTTTTTTAAATTTATTCTTTTATACTTTATTTCACACTACCTAAGGCTAGGGTCAGACTTGTGTCATGCATTTGCTAAATGCATGCGTTATTTTCTTGTGCAAATGTTAAGAAACGCATGCGTTAACGCACCCATAGGCTCCAATGCAAAAAACGCATTGGAAACATGCAATGCATTTGACACTATACGTCTTTGGTAATGCACCCAAAAACGCGGTCTGCCATGTTTTTGGCCCTGTTATTTAAAACGCATGCGTTTTTTTAACATGGGAGTCTATGGGAAACGCATTTGTTTATGCATGATACATATACGTACCATGCGTTAACGTATGCATTAAAGCATGTTAAACATGAACACATATGTCATGAAAATGGCAAGGAGAAAAAAAAGCATCCTTTAATGAATCTCTCAAACAGAGGCAACATTCAAAATGTGGCCTTAGCCTTAGGGTGCCTCAGCACTGTACAGTGCTAAAGCTTCTCCTGTTAACAGCCATACTGATACTCGGCTGTGAACAGGAGAAATTATTATTTTCTGTGGATGCAGGCGCTCGCTAGGCATCCACAGCAAGTGAGTCATGACAGCTTCCGGGGTTCTCACAGTGCTGACATGGCAACGCATCGAAGTCTCATGATCACATCATGGGACCTCCAATGTTGGCAAGTCACGGCACAATCCCTGCCGTGCTGCTTTGCATCACGCTGTCATTGATTGACAGAGCAATGTAAAGGGTTAACAGTTTTGATTGTATCGCTGATCTGATAGATCCTGCTAGCTGCACATGTCAGCTGATCAGATCAGATGACACTTGTGGGGGTTGATGCGAGCTTAGAGCGTGAGCTCACATAAAAGAGAAGGCGGCGACCCATGATGTTTCTCGATGTCATAGGTTGTGAAGGGGTTAAAGCTATTGCTTCTTCATTTAGCAAAGTACAAAGGTCCTTATAATCCCCTACCAAGAACCATTGCTGCACACAATTATGTTTGAAATGTCACATTTTTTTCCATTTGCACCACCTGTCAATTATCCTCAATGCACGTATCTGGCCTCTACAAAGAGATCATTTTCAGGCGAGTTACATATATTATCTGACTAAGGAGCCCTTTACACGCCGCTACTGGCGGGTGGATACAACCAGCTACACGCTACAAATGTAGCTTGTAGCGGCAAAATACCCCGTAGTAGCGGCGTGTAAAGATGGTAGGAGGCACCAGGCAACAGATACATCTGTTTCCGAGCACTGCCCGGAAACAGGTGGCTACACAGGCGATTGTAGCGAGCTGTATCGGCGTGTAAAGAAGCAACAGAAGGGATGTGTCGACACCAGGCAATGTACCTGGTATGTAGCTGGGGCGTGACACAGCCTCCGGGATACCGCCCCCCTTCAGCGATCATTGGTGGAAGCTCCTGCGTTACGATTGGTAGTCGCTGCATAGGGAGGCATATTTAAGGAGCTGACCAGTCACACTACACAATTGCTCGAGCGTCATGTATTAAACAGCCTCCTGCGATGCCTGGCCAATCATGGGTTTCTTGCTTTGTCCTATCAGCGTACGGACGTCTCATAATCCACAATTGTGGCACGCCTATGTGTTGTCCCTGCTGCAGCAGGTCCGCCCATATTAGCTTGTTGTAGCGGTGTGTAAATGAGGTACGGTGAGCTACAGAAGGTGACTTATGGCACCCGGTGGTGTATCCAGAGATAGATGTAACGTAGCGTAGCTTGTGGCGGCGTGTAAAGATGGTGCGTTGCCCGTTTGTAACCGTTTGTGCGTGCTCGTGCACGTGAAGTAGCTGGTTGTATCCACCCGCCAGTAGCGGCGTGTAAAGGTACCCTTAGACTCACAATTTATTGTGAAGGTTTTAATTTTTACTACTTTTTTTACACTGGTTTTGTCACGTTTTTTTATAGTTCTCTCAAAAATTATAGTTAAAAGGTCATAACATCTTCCTTTTTTTTTCTTTATTTTCATTTGTTTTTTAAAGCGCTTCCTCTCCTTGGTAAGTCCTATAGCTGTTAAGATGATAAAGTATAAATACAGCATAGTTTTGCATGCGCACTTACTCATGCTGTGGCCCTCTTTGGCACCACAGGAGGGAGCACATGGGGGAGAGACAAAACACAGGTGGCAGACAGCGCACAGGGGGCAGAGAGAGCACATAGGGGGGGAGAGAGAGCACACAAGGGGACAGAGAGGGTGCACTGGGGGGCAGAGAGGGTGCACAGGAGGGCAGAGAAAGTGGACAGGAGGAGGCGGAGTGCAAAAGGGGCAGAGAGTGCTTGGGGGGGGGAGACAGCTAAAAAAGGAGAAAGCACAGAAGGGAAAAGACAGCACAGTGGAGAGAGACCACATAAAAGGGTATACCACAGAGGGTGAGACAGCTCAAAGAGAGAGGACATGAGGAGATAACACTGCACAGGGGAAGAAGACAGCACACAGGGGGAGAGCGCATGGGAAAGAGATAGAGTGCACAGGGGGGAGACAGGTCAAATGAGAGAACACAGAGGGGAGAAGATGGCACAGAAGACATCTCTCTCCTTTGAGCTCTCTCCCCCTGTGCACTCTCCCCCAGTGTGCTGTCTTCTCCCCCTGTGCTGTCTTATCCCCTCATGTGCTTTCTCCTTTGAGCTGTTACCGCTGTGTGCTCTCTCTGCCTCCCTGTGCAATCTCTCTCCCTCTTGTGCTCTCTCCCGCTTACTGTGTCAAAATATGGCCATAGAATGAGTAAGTGAGCAAGTGCATTCTGGGTCACAGAGCTACCATCTTTGTATACTCAGGTGTCCAAAGATGTCGGCCACGTGAGTGTGTGTGCATGCCTGTTGGGTATACCCATGCGCACGTACTCAGGTGGTAATGTCTCAGCGGTGGTGGTTGTGGGCGGTGGTTTCAGTTGGTGGTGATTTTTTGAGTGTCTAAGGCAATGCTGGCAGTACTACACTATGTGCTAGTACCACCACTGAGCGCTATATTTGCACACCACCATTCTCTGCCCTGTGTGCTCTCTCTGTCACCTGTGCATTCTCTGTGCTCCCCTGGTGCTTTCTGCTCCCTCCGTGCACTCTTTGTGATCCCCTGTGTGATCTATGTGCCCCCCTTGTGTGCTCTTTGTGCCCCTGAGTTCTCCTTGCAATGTGGTGTACAAAGATGGCAGCGGCGTGATTGGGTCACACATCTTTGCATACCAAGGTGTACAAAAATGGCTGCAGCCAGTAACTTACCCAGTGCGGTCAGGCGCAGTTCCTCATTTGGCAATGTGTTGAGCGGGAGTCGGGCTGTGCAGTGGGAATGTGAGGTAGCGGAATCGGATGTCAGAGGCACCACTGATGGCACTGTGCAATGAGCCAGTACTGCTAGTGGGCCCATATTTGCATACCCATCACGCCATCCACCATTTTTAGTGTTTTCTGTGTTGTCTGAAATGTCTTTTATATGTATGTTCTTTAATAGTTTTTTTTATTTAATAAATATTCTATTTTTTTTAATAGAATAGAGTTATTGGTGTCTTGAAACCATTGTCTTTGTTTTTTTGGCTGTGTAATAAAATGTCATGTATAAAGTATTTTGTGCGTTATATATTTTATCATGGCCAGCCTCATGCTTTCAATATTTAAAATAGTATCTTATTTCTTTCCTTTTTCTATGTATCCAGCGAACACAACCTCTGGTAAGTGCAACTAAGTGGATTGCAATAAATGTGAATGAATATTTTTCTAAACTTGCAGATGCCTTTTGCAATGTAAAGAGTTCGGTCTATAGAAAATTCCAGTGCATATAATCATGGCCTACATGTATGCAGAGTCACAATAGTGGCCCAATAGATATCTTCCTGAACTTTCATATATAGCAATACCAGGCTGTGTGAACATCTGTATCCATGAGAACCACATGGGGACATGGCTGTATTTTAGTGGCAGCGCATATGACATCCATGTGAGATCCATGTGTCCTCCATGTAACATGTACCAGAATAAAATGGATTCAAGAAATGTATGATTTTTACATGTTATAGATGTGCAAAGATGACAAATAGATAAATGACAGTAAATTATTATTATTATTATTTATTTATATAGCGCCATTAGGTTCCATGGCGCTTTACATGAGGACAAGGGAGACAAGAACAAGTACACTAAATCTAGGCGATCAGGACGAGGGCTCACAGTCTACGAGGGGCGAGTTGGGATACAGTAGGATGGGGGAGTGTCAGGTATGGGGCAGTCGCCTAGATACAATGGATAGATACAGTTGTGCTCAAAAGTTGACATACCCCGGCAGAGTTTTTGCTTTCTTGGTCAAGAACAAAAGGGTTGGCAGGACTGAACATGCTGGATATTTCATCTGTAAAGGTACCTTTACACGCCGCGACGGCAGGCTGGATACATCCCGCTACTTCACGTGCACGAGCACGCTCAAACGGTTACAAACGGTCAACGCACCCTCTTTACACGCCGCCACAAGGTGCGCTACGCCACGCTACATCTATAGCTAGCTACATCGCCGGGTGTCTCAAGTAGCCAGCTGTAGCTCATTTACACACCGCTATAACCAGCTACTATGGGCGGACCTGGTGCAGCAGGGACAGCACATAGGCGTGCCACAATTGTGGATTACGAGCCGTCCGTACGCTGATAGGACGAAGCAATAACATCCTGATTGGGCAGGCAACGCAGGAGGCTGAGTAATACAGCACGCTCGAGCGATTGTGTAGTGTGACTCGTCAGCTCCTTTAAATATGCCTCCCTATGCAGCGACTACCAATCGTCATGCAGCAGTTTCCACCAATGATCGCAGATGGGGCGCGGTAACACGGAGCCAGGGTCACGCCTTAGCTACATTGCAGCTACATCGCAGGCTGTCCCGAGTTCCCTTCCGTTGCCTCTTTACACGCCGATACAGCTCGCTACCATCGGCGTTTAGCCATCAGTTTTCGAGCAGAGCTAGGAAACAGATGTATCTGTTGCCGGCTGTAGCGTCACATCTTCAGACGCCGCTACGACGGGCTACATTGGCGCTACAAGCTACATTTGTAGCCTGTAGCGGGATGTATCCAGCCTGCCGTCGCGGCGTGTAAAGGGCCCTTTAGAGGGGAGCTGATGGGCCACATTCACAATAAAAGTCAACCATGTTCATCAATATAAATGGGTTTGACTGACATTATTGTAAAGATATTCTGATAGGTAAATTAGATTGTGAGTCCCAATGGTGATAGTGAATCCCAGCAGACCATTAGATTATAAGGCTCTCCAAAACAAGTTCAACCAAAAAGAAACAGGAGTATGAGCCAGAATTTAGCAAAGTACAAATAATTTTATTGAAGATTACATATAGACAATAATAAACAGATAAAATAGGATAATGTCAGTACACCACCAAACTGAAAGCCAAGCCATATACAAAGTTCTCCTCATATACAAAATTTCATTTTATATCTTGTGAACGATTGGGTGACATTACTATATACCTTGGTTTAGATTCAATCTCATTGCACAATATTTATTAGATTGGTAGTCTTCATGATTTTAATTGTGTCTGTGAGTACTGACTGAAATCATGTATTTTTTGTAACACCTGCTAATATAGATATTTGTCCCATATAATGTTATGGAATTTTGTATATGAGAACTTTATATAGGGTTTTGGTTTCTCCTATTTTATTGTGTATATGTATTCTTCAATAAAATTATTTGTCCGTTGTTAAATTCTGGCTCATACTCCAGTTTCTTTGGTTGAAGTTGGTTGAACTTCCAATGGGGACAGTGTTGCTGATATGCAGTATGTAGAGCACTGGGGATTTAATGGTTCTATGTAAATTAATAAATATTACATTATTATTATAACTAGATGGTGACCCGATTCTAAAGCATCAGGTATTCTAGAATATGTGGGTGTGCGGCTGTGCGGGTGTACGGCAGTGCGGGTGTACGACGGTGCGGTTGTGCGAGTGTGCAGCGGTGGCCCCCTCAGTTCTCACCCGCTCCAGGCTTCTGTCCAACCGCCTCTCACCGTAGCATATTTTCTTCTTCTTCCTCCAGCATAGACATCAACAATTTCAAGGCCCAGGGGTGGAGTTAACGGGGCGTCATAGTAGGCGTGTCCAAGCGCATAACCCTGATGTGGTGGGCATGCCCTTGTTCACGGCCATTACGACGCCCCCTTTGGTAGCTCCACCCCCTTGCCATGTGACATTGCTCCGTCCATGATTGTGACATCATAAGAGGTCCTGTAAGTATAGAGCCCCTCTCACACATAACGACGCACCAGCGATACCGATAACGATACGACCTGGCTGTGATCGCTGGTGCGTTCGTTTTCACATCGCTGTTCATTTTAAATAGCGGGACGGGAAAGCCAACAGTGAAGTCGGCTTTCCCACCCACTATGTGAGTTTAGCGCAGTCATCTCTGTCACGGCACTCCCATGTCGCTGATGCGTCACCAGTGCTTTTTTTGTAAAAAACATATTTGCCGGTACACATTTCAGATTAATTTCCCCTATGCACAGGGGTGCAGAAAGGCTCTCTGCCGCCTGAGCCTAGGTGAGGACCAGGGGGGTGGGGTTGCTGTCGGCGGCCGCAGGTGAGGGGAGTGGGGGCGGATTGCTGTTGGCGGCCGCGGGTGGTGGGGTGGGGTTGCTGTCGGCGGCCGCAGGTGAGGAGCAGGGAGGGGGGGTGCTGTCGGTGGCCGCTACTGATGGTTTTACCTTATGCAGCCGGCTCACGTCACACAGGGAGCCGTCTGCATGGTGCAGGCGCCGCCCCTTCTGCTCTGCGGCTCCCCCTGCCTCCTTGCCACCTGAGCCTAAAGGCTCATATTAACCATTGGACAGTGCAGCCCTGCCTATGCATGGCACACTTCCATTATGCATGGCACACGTCCCCTATGCATGGCACATGTTCATTATGCATGGAACACATCCATTATGCATGGCACACGTCCCCTTTGCATGACACATGTCCCCTATGCATGGCACACGTCCCCTATGCATGGCACAGATCCCCTATGCAGGGCACACATCCCCTATGCATGGCACACGTCCCCTATGCATGGCAAACGTCCCCTATGCATGGCACACGTCCATTATGCATGGCACACATTCCCTATGCATGGCACACATCCTCTATGCATGGCACATGTCCCCTATGCAGGGTACACGTCCCCTATGCATGGCACACGTCCATTATGCATGGCACACATTCCCTTTGCGTGGCACATGTCCCCTATACGTGGCACACATCCTCTATGCGTGACACACATCCTCTATGCAGGGCACATGCCCTCTATGTGTGGCACATGCCTCCCTGTTTTAGATATGGCCCCCATGCTGCTCTATTCTTACCTCCTCTAGCGCTGATCTCCAGGTCTCCCTCATGCTGCTGTGATCGGGCAGAGATAATGCTGCAGAGCTCCTCCACTTCCTGGTTCTGTGCAGTCATGTGATCGGCAGAGGGTGACATCATCTCTGTGTGCGATCACAGCAGCAGCAGGGAGACCAGAGAGACACCGCGAGATCAGCGCTGGAGGAGGAGCCAGGAGGTAAGTATACAGTTTATTATTTTACTATGGCAGCATGGGGGCCATATCTAACATAGAGGGGGCATGTGCCATCACAGGGGGGCGCAGGACCACATAACATGCGCCGCTCCCTCAGCCCATCACTGTGGATATTACAGTTAGGGCCAGAAATATTTGGATAGTGACACAATTTTCGCGAGTTGGGCTCTGCATGCCACCACATTGGATTTGAAATGAAACCTCTACAACAGAACTCAAGTGCAGATTGTAACGTTTAATTTGAAGGGTTGAACAAAAATATCTGATAGAAAATGTAGGAATTGTACACATTTCTTTACAAACACTCCACATTTTAGGAGGTCAAAAGTAATTGGACAAATAAACATAACCCAAACAAAATATTTTTATTTTCAATATTTTGCTGCGAATCCTTTGGAGGCAATCACTGCCTTAAGTCTGGAACCCATGGACATCACCAAACGCTGGGTTTCCTCCTTCTTAATGCTTTGCCAGGCCTTTACAGCCGCAGCCTTCAGGTCTTGCTTGTTTGTGGGTCTTTTCGTCTTAAGTCTGGATTTGAGCAAGTGAAATGCATGCTCAATTGGGTTAAGATCTGGTGATTAACTTGACCATTGCAGAATGTTCCACTTTTTTGCACTCATGAACTCCTGGGTAGCTTTGGCTGTATGCTTGGGGTCATTGTCCATCTGTACTATGAAGCGCCGTCCAATCAACTTTGCAGCATTTGGCTGAATCTGGGCTGAAAGTATATCCCGGTACACTTCAGAATTCATCCGGCTACTCTTGTCTGTTGTTATGTCATCAATAAACACAAGTGACCCAGTGCCATTAAAAGCCATGCATGCCCATGCCATCACGTTGCCTCCACCATGTTTTACAGAGGATGTGGTGTGCCTTGGATCATGTGCCGTTCCCTTTCTTCTCCAAACTTTTTTCTTCCCATCATTCTGGTACAGGTTGATCTTTGTCTCATCTGTCCATAGAATACTTTTCCAGAACTGAGCTGGCTTCTTGAGGTGTTTTTCAGCAAATTTAACTCTGGCCTGTCTATTTTTGTAATTGATGAATGGTTTGCATCTAGATGTGAACCCTTTGTATTTACTGTCATGGAGTCTCTTTACTGTTGACTTAGAGACAGATACACCTACTTCACTGAGAGTGTTCTGGACTTCAGTTGATGTTGTGAACGGGTTCTTCTTCACCAAATAAAGTATGCGGCGATCATCCACCAGTGTTGTCATCCGTGGACGCCCAGGCCTTTTAGAGTTCCCAAGCTCACCAGTCAATTCCTTTTTTCTCAGAATGTACCCAACTGTTGATTTTGCTACTCCAAGCATGTCTGCTATCTCTCTGATGGATTTTTTCTTTTTTTTCAGCCTCAGGATGTTCTGCTTCACCTCAATTGAGAGTTCCTTTGACCGCATGTTGTCTGGTCACAGCAACAGCTTCCAAATGCAAAACCACACACCTGGAATCCACCCCTGACCGTTTAACTTCTTCATTGATTACAGGTTAACGAGGGAGACACCTTCAGAGTTAATTGCAGCCCTTAGAGTCCATTGTCCAATTACTTTTGGTCCCTTGAAAAAGAGGAGGCTATGCATTACAGAGCTATGATTACTAAACCCTTTCTCCGATTTGGATGTGGAAACTCTCATATTGCAGCTGGGAGTGTGCACTTTCAGCCCATATTATATATATAATTGTATTTCTTAACATGTTTTTGTAAACAGCTAAAATAACAAAACTTGTGTCACTGTCCAAATATTTCTGGCCCTAACTGTATATATTATATGAGCGGGAGCAGGAGATCTACTGCTCCCTCCTACAGCCTACCCCAGCTCACATTTTCCAGTACACCATACCATCGCAAAAAAAGCACTGTCCGTCGCCGTTGCCAGGTTTTGAATGCACGCGCCTATTTGCGTAGTCTGCCTCTGTCTGGCACGTGATTTCGGCTTCAGACACACGCCTTAGACAATTATATAGTAGATGTGTATAGGATCCTTAAAGATGATGTCCACCTTTACAGGAATTATTTTCCTATGTTCTTCTCTTTTAGCCTATGTGCTAAATCAGTGAACTGTAACTCTGTTTCTCAGTCAGCTGTGACGGTCTGATTTGGACTTTGCAGTTTTTTTATCCGTATTTTTCTGTGCTACTTTCAGATGATTTGTCACCACAGACCACATCAACAGTTGAATTTGGAAGAAAATAAAGACCGGTGAAAGTCAAATGGTGTAAAATTTTTAAAGTAAATAATAATTCCCTCTTGTCTGTGACAGACAGAGACCATTGTGAAGCTTCCAGTTGCTATAACCCATTGGCCCCCTGTGATTATGCAGTGGTGGTGTGGATAGGCTAACAGAGGAATCTCTTTTGTCTGTAAAACACTTCTGCTATCACTCTCACTATTGATAGCAAATGTAAGTGGTTAAATCTATGACATCCCTACTTTGGAAACAGGAGAAGGACATCATGGTCAGAAGAATAAAAGGAACAAGGTGAAGAGAAAGAGCAGTAATCAGTAGGCTTGATACTATCAGGAAAATGGTGGAAACGTCCCTGGTGGACTGGCCCAGAATTTCAAGCTTCAAGTATAGGTATGGTGCTCACATAGCCCTGCTCAATTCAGGAAACAGACAAGGAGACCATAAATAGAGCCTCCGCATTTCAAAGAATAGGGGCCAGATATCACCAACGTGATCAATTGACCCAAAATAAAAACTGGAGAATCAATGCAGCATACTGAAAAGTATATTGCCTACTCTGAGCAGTTTGCCACTGGGTGATAAAGCCCTGGAAAATCCATGACTTTTTCATCTTAGATGAAAATTTAGCGGTCTACACTTTCAAGAGACATCCGGATGCGCTTATCCATCAGGACACCACCAACAGTGCTGAAGATGCATTCTGAGAGAACGCTGGCTACTGGCCATGACAAAATCTCCAAGGCATGAGTGGTGAACTCAGGCCACTTTTTCAGTTTTGAAGCCCAAAATGTACAAGGGTCCAAACCTCCCCTGATTGTATGGATATTGAGTTCTAGATTCACCTGCACCATCCTGTCTAGTCGTTCACTATGTGTCAGACTTGTACTTATTTCTACCGGTGGACGGGCTACTTGAAAAGATTGGTCAAAGGACTCCAAGAAATTGCTTCTGACTCTTACATTGATGCTGCTAATATTTCTACACTGATGAATTGTCGTTCCTATGGCTTTAAGAGTAGATTTGCCATATGTATTGTGTCCCTCACTGATTTGTTGGGGATAACCAGTTCTAAGCTTGTCTACCAGCTTTCTCTGTTACTCTAGTATGTGCATGTCCCTGTCCATGGTGGGAAGCTTCTGGCTAAATTTACTCTTGTACCACAGATCAAACAGTGTGCAACCCAGTAGTTGTCAGTAATTTGAATCCTAATGATTCGGGAATAATGTTGAAGATAGTGCAGCAAGAAGGCGCTGATGTATTTGGCAAATCCATGAGGCCCAAGTCTTTCTTGTGTTGGTGTCAGCGAGATAACATTCCCTCTTGCTTCCTCCATCCTCTCCCGCCAATTCCCGGCCAACACAAAGGGGAATCATTTCTTCCTCATCTCCTGACTGTTCTATGCCCATCACATCTTCATCCTTATCCTCCTCCATTTGTTTCTTAGCTCCTGCAGAAGTGGTGGAATAGGGTGTATCCAACAAACTGCTGTACTTTGAATGAGGTGAAGGCGCAGTTTTTCTAGTGGGTTTACAAACAAATGGTATGCTCTGTGTCTGAGATTAGTCAAAATCACTAGGCGTATTGCAGCAATAGAATGTTGGAACATCTCTGCAGAAGCACCCATCAGTGCTCCCCCCACAATCAGTTGTGCGATAGGAATCTTGTGAGTGTGACATGGGGTGACACATGGGTAATTGGGGCACCACGTCTGAGAATTACACTGTTTGTGAAGTTGAGGTGAAGGAACAGAAGGACAGCTTACTTGACGCAGCAGTTTTCATGAACTGGAGCAAAAGCTAGGATTCATCCACAACTCGTATCGCTCTGCTGCTAGCAATCAAAGAAACTGGATCAGGCTGTCCAGTAACAGAAGTTGTCACTTCACTTGGGATACAAAGACGAGCCAATGTTTGGTTGCTACAGCTTTCAATAACATTAGCATTGGCACCTACCCCATGTACACCACCAACAACAAGCCTACTTCTCTTTCCAGCAACCTTTTTCCATTTCCCCTTTCCACCACGACCTCGGAAAATGAAAGAATGGGGATTCACAAGTTACAGGCTTAAAAATGGTTCTTTACGGGGAACTGGAGGATTGGAGATTCACAAGTTACAGGTCAAACACAGCCTTTTTTTTTAGAGGAAACTGAAGGATGTGACATTCACAGGTTACAGGCAAAAAATGCCTTTCTAGAGGAAATTGAAAGATTGGAGATTCACAGGTTACAATCCAAACAGAGTCTCTTTCAAGGAAACTGGTTTCCGATTCACAGGTTACAGGTAGAGGTGAGCGAGTACTAAAATGCTTGGGCCCTCGAAGCTCGGGCCGAGCATCCCAAGATACTCGTGTACTCGGCCCGAGCACTGAGCCCAATGTTATCCTATGGGAGACCCGAGAATTTTTCTGGCAGCATGGAAAAACCCTAAAAAATGTCACAAAAGTATCAGAACAGGGCTCAAATGACATAGGAACAGCATGGGGAAGATCCCTGTAAGCATTTCAGACCCCAAGGTCACTGCTGTGAACAATGTTGTCAGACTATTACGCCACTTTTACGGACTGTCAAGAAAACGTTACAAAATGAAACTAAAATGGATTTTCATGGAAAAAATATTAAGGGCTCATACCCACTTGTGAGACAGAGTTGGTGTATGTTAGTTTTTTGGATTATATGAAAGATTTTTTTTTTTTTTAAATTGTGTGGCACTCCCATGCCCCTGGGAAGAGACGTACATGAAGGCCTCTTTTAATAATGTGCCCATTATAAGTGTAATATGATTACTGGTACCGTAAGGGATGGGAGATACGTTTCAGCCAGGTTGATGAACTCTGTTATGTGAGCTGGGGCTGATTCAGCATGTTCCTCCCTCCCTGAGGTGTGGTCAGAGAAGTTAAATGATCACCTCTGTTTTTTTTTCTTTGGTTTGAGTTTAGAGTGGAGGAGAGCAGTGTGCAGCTCTGAGCCTAAGAAGCTGATTCCCTGTTTTGTTGTGTTCAAATGGTTTATGCCAGAAATAAACCAGACGTTTACCCGGCAAGGCTTCCTGTGTCTACCTGGAATTGGCAGCTGTGAGTGGCTCTATCACACTTGGTGGAGAATGCGGGCATAGACCCCCAGGAAGCGCCTGGATTGACTACAAACGACCTGCATGTCCTGGGTGAAGGCAGCCACAAGCCTGCAAACACAGTCAGACGGCATGGAGGACCTGATTAAGCACTTGGTGCAGATCCAACAGCAACAGCAGCAGCAGCAACACCAACAACAGCTTGCGCAACAGGAAACCAATCAACTCTTGATTCAGCAGTTGCAGCAGCAGCGGGAGCAGCAACAGGAACTCCTGACTGAGCTCGTCCGAGCAAGGGCAGCTGGCCCGTCTCCAGGTCCAGATGAGGATTCCGGCGTCAGGAAGGCGGTAAGACGGGCGCTCCAAAAGATGACCCCGGGGGATGATGTTGAATCCTTTTTGACAATTTTTGAGAGGGTCGCAGAGCGAGAAAAGCTGCCACCGGCACAGTGGGCGGAGGTGTTGGCGCCATTTTTAACGGGAGAGCCCCAAAAAGCTTACTATGACCTGGCTTTACAGGACGCTCGTGAGTATGGGACGCTAAAAACTGAGATTTTAGCACGTCTGGGTGTGACTATGACTGTTAGAGCTCAGCGGGTTCATCAATGGGCCTATCATGGCAACAAACCCCCTCGCTCCCAGATGTTTGACTTGCTACATCTTGTGCAAAAATGGCTGCAGCCAGAAACCTCCACACCAGCGCAAATGGTGGAGCGGGTGGTAATGGACAGATTTGTGCATGCCCTCCCAAAGCCAGTGCAAACCTGGATTGCTCAAGGTGACCCCCAGAATGCCGATGACCTAGTGGGACTGGTGGAGAGGTACCAGGTGGTGGAGAGTACCCAAGGAAGCCACGGGACTTGCCAACTAAATATTGGGGGCTACAAACCGCGTCCGACACCCAAAGGAAGGGTAATAGAGCCACGGGTGGAGGGAGCCCGAGGTCACAAGGGGCAAGTGGAGGTGTAACAAAATCTCCAGCTGGTCCGTTAATCTGTTGGAGGTGTCAAGGCCCTGGTCATGTAGCCGCCCGTTGTCCCCTGACTACTGAGCAAATGGACTGCAGCCTGGGTCGGCGCTCCTCATATTATGCTTACCCGGTCTGCAGCATTGACAGGGAACCCAGAGAGGGCCTGCAGGCATGTCTTGTGGAAGTGAATGGGGCCCGAGTAACGGGACTCTTGGACTCCGGAAGTTTGGTGACCCTGGTGAGGGCCACACTTCCCCATCGACTAATACCAGGAAAAAGGGTGGGTGTCCGCTGTATCCATGGAGATGCCAAGAACTACCCCATTGCTATTGTGACCATAAAAACAAACTGCGGGACTAAGTCACATGAAGTTGGGGTGGTGGATAATCGGGCGGGACTTTACTTTGTTTTGGGACTTGTGGGAAAAGGGGGCGGTATCGAAGGGTCCTGGTGAAGGACAGGCAGCCCAGCCAGAGACAGTGCCGCTGCAGGAGGCAGATGAGTTTCCCCTGGGAGTGCTGCTTGGTGACGACGATGAGCCGGAGTCCCATGAAGCCGACTTCCCGGAGTTGATGACATCCAGCGGGAATTTTGGGACTGCTCAAATGAGGGACTTGACCCTGAAAGGGGCCTTTGAAAATGTGACTGTTATAAACGGGGTTGCCCAGGATCCGGGGCTGACACCAGGTTCCCTCACTTTGCAGTAAATAGAGAGTTGCTATATCGGGTTACCCAGGTGAGAGGTGAGGTAATAGAACAGCTGTTGGTTCCAGGGTCCTATAAATGCAAAGTATTAGACATGGCCCATTCTCATGTCCTGGGTGGTCACCTAGGGGTAGATAAGACCCAGGAGCGGATCCTTCGGAGGTTCTATTGGCCTGGGTGTCATCGGGAGATTGTAGACTATTGTAGGTCGTGTCCCACCTGCCAGTTGACCGCCCCCGTTGCTCACTTCCGAAGTCTGCTAGTGCCATTACCAATTATAGAAGTGCCCTTTAATCGAATTGCCATGGATCTGGTGGGCCCCCTGGTCAAGTCTGCAAGAGGCCACCAGTACATCTTAGTAGTCCTGGACTATGCGACTCGGTACCCGGAGGCGATACCTCTGAGAAATTCCTCTGCTAAAACTATAGCCCGAGAATTGGTGCACGTCTTCTCAAGAACGGGACTTCCAAAAGAGATCCTGACAGATCAAGGAACCCCCTTTATGTCCGAGATTATGAGGGAACTGTGTAAAGCACTACAGATAACCCAATTGAAAACCTCAGTGTACCATCCGCAGACAGATGGCCTCGTGGAGAGATTCAACAAAACGTTGAAGTCCATGCTGAAGAAGGTGGTCGAGAAAGACGGTCGAGACTGGGACAGTCTCCCCCCATATCTGATGTTCTCTATCAGGGAGGTTCCCCAGGCCTCAACGGGATTCTCTCCATTTGAACTCTTGTATGGTCGTCATCCTCGAGGTCTCTTGGACATAGCAAAAGAGACATGGGAAGCGGAGGTGACCCCCCACCGTAGTGTCGTGGAGCATGTCGCTCAGATGCAGGCGAGAATCGCCGAGGTGATGCCCATCGTAAGAGACAATTTGCTCCGAGCGCAAGAGGCGCAAGCAAGGGTGTATAACCGCTCTGCAAGGGTGAGACAGTTCAGTCCTGGTGATCGTGTACTGGTATTGATCCCTACAGTTGAAAGTAAATTCCTCGCCAAGTGGCAAGGGCATTATGAAGTGGTTGACAAAGTGGGCGAGGTGAACTATAAAATTCACCAACCTGGAAGAAGGAAGCCTTATCAGGTATACCACGTCAACCTGCTGAAGCCATGGTGGGATAGAGACCCTATGGAAACACCCTGTCTGGTAGGGAAGATGGAGGCCGACATCAAAGAGGTCACAGTGGCGGACACACTGTCTAGGGCTCAAAAGCAACAGTGTCAAGAGGTGCTTCATCGGAACAGGGATCTCTTCACAGACCTGCCGGGATGTACCCAGGTTGTGGAACACGACATCCTCACTGAACCACACGTGAGGGTTAACCTGAAGCTGTACCGGATCCCTGAAGCTCGTCGAGAAGTGATCTCGAAGGAGGTGACAAGAATGTTGAATCTCGGTGTTATCGAAGAATCAAAGAGTGGCTGGTCCAGTCCCATCGTACTGGTGCCGAAACCGGACGGATCATGGCGGTTTTGTAATGACTATCGCAAGTTGAACGAAGTCTCCAAGTTTGATGCCTATCCGATGCCTCGAGTCGATGAGCTCATCGAGAGGTTAGGACCAGCAAGGTACATCACCACCCTTGACCTAACAAAAGGATACTGGCAGATACCTATGTCACAGAGTGCCAAGGAGAAGACGGCCTTTTCTACACCTGATGGTTGTTTCCAGTATACACGGATGCCATTCGGGCTTCAGGGAGCCCCGGCCACCTTCCAGAGGGCCATGGACCGAATCCTAGCCCCCCCATAAGAGGTACGCTGCAGCTTATTTGGACGACATATTGATCTATACCTCGGACTGGGAAAGTCACCTACAGAAGGTCCAGAGGGTGCTGGAGGCACTGAGAACTGCGGGGTTCACAATTAACCCGAAGAAGTGCGCCATCGGGAAGGAGGAGGCCAGGTATTTGGGTTATGTTGTCGGGAGAGGCCAGATCAAGCCACAACTAAATAAAGTGGAGGCAATCCAGAGTTGGCCACAACCCCTCTCTAAAAAGCAAGTCAGAGCCTTCCTGGGACTTGTCGGATATTACCGGTGATTCATCCCGAACTTTGCTGTGAAAGCCGCTCCCTTGACTGACCTCCTTAAGGACACGAAGTCCTCCATGGCCAAGTGGACTTCGGAAGCTGAGACGGCTTTCCAGGACCTAAAGTCCGCTCTGTGTAACCGACCGGTCCTAATGGCACCAGATTTCAGCAGGGAGTTTGTACTCCAGACCGACGCGTCAGAGGTCGGACTAGGAGCTGTCCTGTCCCAGGTAGTACATGGAGAAGAACATCCAATCCTGTACCTTAGTAGAAAGTTGTCGTCCTGCGAAAAGAACTATGCTATTGTTGAGAAGGAGTGTTTGGCCATCAAATGAGCGGTGGACACTTTACGTTATTACCTCCTAGGGCAACAGTTTAGGCTGGTGTCCGATCATGCGCCCCTGACGTGGCTGAGGGACAGACGGGGAAAGAATGCCAGAGTGACCCGGTGGTTTTTGGCTCTTCAAGATTTCACTTTCCATGTTGAGCACAGGCCCGGGAAATTCCATGGGAATGCGGATGCCCTGTCTAGGGTCCCCTGTTTGGTGTCCACTGGTGCCCAAACCTCCGGCTTTGGGCAGAGGGGGGGAATGTGTAATACGATTACTGGTACCGTAAGGGATGGGAGATACGTTTCAGCCAGGTTGATGAACTCTGTTATGTGAGCTAGGGCTGATTCAGCATGTTCCTCCCTCCCTGAGGTGTGGTCAGAGAAGTTAAATGATCACCTCTGGTTTTTTTTTCTTTAGTTTGAGTTTAGAGTGGAGGAGAGCAGTGTGCAGCTCTGAGCCTAAGAAGCTGATTCCCTGTTTTGTTGTGTTCAAATGGTTTATGCCAGAAATAAACCAGACGTTTACCCGGCAAGGCTTCCTGTGTCTACCTGGAATTGGCAGCTGTGAGTGGCTCTATCACATAAGGAAGTGGGTCTTTTGTAGGATTGGCCTAGGCAGGGCAGCCAAAAGTTGAGTGGCACTCTGATGCCCCTGAATAGAGACATGCATGAGGGCCTCTTTAAATAATGTGCTCATTGCAAGGAAGTGGGTATTTTGTAGTATTGCCCTAGGCAGGGCAGCCAAAAATTGTGTGGCACTCCCATGCCCTTGGGAAGAGACGTACATGAAGGCCTCTTTAAATAATGTGCCCATTATAAGGAAGTGGGTCTTTTGTAGTATTGCCCTAGGCAGGGCTGCTAAACATTGGGAGGCACCACAATGTCCCTGGATAGAGGCGTGTTTGACCTGTAACCTGTGAATCTCCAATCCTCCAGTTCCCCGTAAAGAACCTGTTCATAATGTGCCCATTGTAAGAAAGTGGGTCTTTTGTAGTATTGCCCTAGGCAGGGAAGCCAAAAATTGTGTGGCACTCTGATGCCCCTGGGAAGAGACGTACATGAAAGCTTCTTTAAATAATGTGCCTATTATAAGGAAGTGGGTCTTTTGTAGTATTGCCCTAGGCAGGGAAGCCAAAAATTGTTAGGCACTTCAATGCCCCTGGAAAGAAACATGGAGGAGAGCCTCTAAATATTGTTCCCATTACAAAGGAGCGGGTCTCCTGTACTTGTAATGCCCATTCTGTAAGCATGGACCTAAACATTTACCCCTGAAGGATATACATGAAACTACTGCCTGACTTTTGAACGGTTAGGGTCATCATCATCATAAATATGATGTAAAATAAATAATGTTTTCGTGGCATCATGAACCACGGTCGCACTGATCATATGATGGTGGCGGATGAGGAGAAGGAGGAGCAGAACAGCAAGTAGCCAAAGTCATGAAGTGTGTACCCATGTGGGGATGTGCGGAGGTGCATGGCAATTTACAGGCACAAAATTTAAATTCCGCTATCATTTGGTGGTGGTGTGGTTAAGTCAGACCCAATCCAACCCTTGTTCATCTTGATCAGAGTCAGCCTGTCCGCCTTCATTTATCATTTTTTGAGGTAGAAGGGGTTTGTAGCTCCAATTTGTATACGCCAAAACACTCAGTATACCCATCTCAGTGTTTGTGACTGACCAGTATACCTACTGTAATTTAATCTCTAATCTGCCATCTCAGTGTCCAGCTAAAAACCATCTTTTGGACGCCTTCATTTACCTGTATACAGGCAGCACACCATTGAAAATGCGCAAGGCCGGTGGTAAGGGCCAAGGTACTGGACGTAATGATGGTGCATGCAGAAGCTGAGGCCATGTGCAAGCTCGAATTGCGCCATGACAAACGCCAACATTATCTCGCTCAACCTTCCTGTCCCAATTTGTAGGGGACCGCAGCAGTACACCTCTATTAAACCAAGACCAGTGTAAACAGGTTGTTAGTTGGATAGCGGATAATGCTTCCAGTCAGTTTGGCACCACCACAAGCACCCTGTCTTACACACGGTCAAGTGTCAGTATCCGTGAGACTGGACCACACATTCCACACCCTGATCCTCCTTCCTCCCACCATGCCGAGTGCCCGGCCCCAGACATAACTGATGCCACATTTGGACACTCTGAAGAGCTGTTCACTTATCCATTCTTAGATTCTGGCCTCTCGCCAGCTCCACTTGAAGTGGGTCATGAGGAAATCATATGTACCGATGCTCAAATATTTGAGCAGCCACGGTCTCATGAAGGCAACGGTGGGAGTGTGTCGCAACAAGAGGTGGATGATGATGAAACACAATTGCCAGAAAGTCAGGAGGAGGACTAGGGTAAGGAAGTGGAAGACGACGTGGTGGATGATCCAGTAACTGACCCAACTGGCAGGAGGACATGCAGAGCGAGGACAGCAGTGCACAGGGGGAGGGAGGCGAAGCATCACAACAGGCCAGAAGAAGCTGGGTGGAGTTCGCAGGCAGAAGGCAGGCAAACGTTCCCCGGAACAACAACATGACAGAAGTTGTCAGTACAACTGTTAGGTCTTCCCGATTATGGCTGTTTTTTAAGTTGTCTGCAGAAAATTCCAAAAAGGCCATTTGCAACACCTGCCATGCCAGCATCAGTAGGGGTAGCAAAACTATCAGCCTGACCACCACCAGCATGATCAGGCACATGTCAGCAAAGCACCCGACTTTGTGGGATGTACACCACGGTCCAGGAGCAGTGTCTGCGGGTGACACCACTGCATCTTCCACTGTTGTGCGTATTAGACAATCCCTTGTCCATACTACATGTGAAGATGCCTCAAGCAGAAATACCAATTCATCAACCACGTCCTTGTCCCAGCGCAGCTGGACAGTGAGATTACAGATTAGAGAGGTTTAATCCCGGTAGCTGGAACGGTCAGACACAAATGCTGACGCATATACCGTGTTTTGGCATATACTACTTGGAGCTACAAGCCACTGCTGCCGCACACAAATGTTAGATGAATGCAGACAAGAGTTGGTTTTTAGCACGACACTGAGATTAGAGATTAAGGCCCTGCAGGTGGACTGGTCAGACACAAATGCTGACGAGAATAGCGAGTTTTTTTACGTATCCTAATTTACGCTGCAACCTACTGTAGCTGCACTAAGATGCTAAATGAGTGCAGACAAGATTTGGTTTTTAGCACAACACTGAGATTAGAGATTAAGGCCCTGCAGGCGGACTAGTCAGATAAAAACGCTGACGAGAACAGCGAGTCTTTTGGCGTATTCTAATTTGCACTAAAACCAACTCCTGGAACACACAAATGTTAGATGAATGCAGACAAGAGTTGGTTTTTAGCACGTCACTGAGATTAGAGATTAAGGCCCTACAGGTGGACTAGTCAAATACAAACGCTGACGAGAACAGCGAGTTTTTTGGTGTATCCTAATTTACGCTGCAATCTACTGCAGCTGCACTAAGATGCTAAATGAGTGCAGACAAGAGTTGGTTTTTAGCACGACACTGAGATTTGAGATTAAGGCCCTGCAGGTGGACCAGTCAGACACAAACGCTGACGAGAATAGCGAGTCTTTTGGAGTATCCTAATTTGCACTAAAACCCCCTCTTGCCACACAAAAATGGTAAATGAATGCAGACAAGAGTTGGTTTGTAGCTGGACAGTGAGGTTACAGATTAGAGAGGTTTAATCCCGGCAGCTGGAACGGTCAGACACAAACGCTGACGCGTATACCGTGTTTTGTCGTATACTACTTGGAGCTACAAGCGACTGCTGCCGCACGCAAATGTTAGATGAATGCAGACAAGAGTTGGTTTTTAGCACGACACTGAGATTAGAGATTAAGGCCCTGCAGATGGACTGGTCAGATACAAACGCTGACGAGAATAGCGAGTTTTTTGGCGTATCCTAATTTACGCTGCAACCTACTGTAGCTGCACTAAGATGCTAAATGAGTGCAGACAAGATTTGGTTTTTAGCACGACACTGAGATTAGAGATTAAGGCCCTGCAGGTGGACTAGTCAGATACAAACGCTGACGAGAACAGCGAGTTTTTTGGTGCATCCTAATTTACGCTGCAATCTACCACAGCTGCACTAAGACGCTAAATGAGTGCAGACAAGATTTGGTTTTTAGCACGACACTGAGATTAGACATTAAGGCCCTGCTGGTGGACTAGTCAGACACAAACGCTGAAGAGAATAGTGAGTCTTTTGTCGTATCCTAATTTGAGCTAAAACCTACTCCTGGCGCACACAAATGTTAGATGAATGCAGACAAGAGCTGATTTTTAGCACAACACTGAGATTAGAGATTAAAGCCCTGCAGGTGGACTAGTCAGACACAAACGCTGACGAGAATAGCGAGTTTTTGGCGTATCCTAATTCACGCTGCAACCTACTGCAGCTGCACTAAGATGCTAAATGAGTGTACCCAGCTCTTCCTGAATGCTGTGGTCTGGTGGCAATTGGGGTAATATAAGGAGTTACTGATAATGGTGATTTGTCAAAAAATCACAGCTGCCAGTAAGTCTAGGATTAATAATGGGTAGGAGTCTATGAGACTCCCTAATCACTTATCTTAAGCAAAAAGAAGTAAGGGTGCGTGCACACGATCAGTGTACGCAGCGTTTTGGACGCAGCGTCTTGCCGCTGTGTCCAAAATGCTGCATAGTACAGTAATAGCAAAGTGGATGGGATTTCAAAAAATCCCATTCTCACTATGCGTAACCTGCTCGTAGAGTGTTTGGAGCTGCGGTGGAGGTTGCCGGAAGTCCGCTCCTCCGCAGCATGTTTATTTCATGC
Source organism: Allobates femoralis (assembly GCA_033576535.1). NCBI lineage: Eukaryota > Metazoa > Chordata > Amphibia > Anura > Aromobatidae > Allobates > Allobates femoralis. Next base: position 68,252,638 of record JARQOC010000006.1, on the reverse strand, counting down.
TGCGGAGTCGGAAGCGGCTGCCATCGGGTGACTACAGGGAGAAGCCGCCATGCACCCGCCACACATGGTGAGTACAGGGTGGCTGTGGTCTCCCTGCGGCCACCCGCGGCTTCACTCAGGTCCGTAGAAGCTGCGTCCAAGACGCAGCTCTTCCGGACCATGTGCACGCACCCTAAAACACAGGAAAAAATCCTTTATTTAAAAAAATCACATGTTTTCTCCCCTTTAGTAACCCCCAAAATACCCTTGCAGGTCCAACATAATCCAAATACCCAACGTCTCAAGATGAACCTGGCCCTGCTACATCTGAAATCGAAGTGTGCAGTCACATTACAAACTTGACTATGCACTGTGGCCTCAGGAAAATACTGATGAAGCCGCAGCTGTGAGAGCAGTGATGTCAATAAGTTCATCTGAGGTCACAGCTGGCACTTCCCATGGTACTCCATTTGTGACTTCAGGTGTGTACCGCTTCCACTCCCCCTCTTAGGCTGGCTTCACATTGCGGCGGCGTCCGGTCCGGGGCTGTCTGGAGTGACAGCCTGGACCGGAGTTTTGCTGCATAGAATACTATCGGGCTGCACGGAGCTGGATCGCGCCGGGTGGCAATTATCTGCCATCCGGCTGCTATCTCGCCGGATGTATCCTGGAGTAGTGGGGTTTTTCTTCCGATTCGGCAGACAATTCCCCACTACTCCAGGATACATCCGGCGAGATAGCAGCCGGATGGCAGATAATTGCCACCCGGTGCGATCCAGCTCCGTGCAGCCCGATAGTATTCTATGCAGCAAAACTCCGGTCCAGGCTGTCACTCCTGACAGCCCCGGACCGGACGCCGCCGCAATGTGAAGCCAGCCTTAGCACTTAGTGCAACATGTACCGATAATAACTTAAGCATCAATCCAGAGAGGGTTGCTTTTTTCCTTCTATGAATATATTTCATTTAACTTAATGAACTTACCTCAGGTGAATTTATTGAACTCAATTAAACTAATCTGCCACTGAGTTCAATGATGCAGGATTACATGATTATTCAGAACCACTGAAGTCAATAATGCAGCAATCCATTGTTGCTTTTTTTTCCTTTCCATAAATAAAAATCGCATGGAAAAGTTCAGGATGCAGATTTGGTGTAGAAATATTTTCAACCAAATGCACATTGTGCACACAAGGCTTAATCTGGTTATATGGCATTGAGTTCAATGAGAAAATTCTGCACTAAATCTACATCTCCCGGCAGAAAAATACACCAAAAAAGCAACACCTTTTGAATCATTTTTTACACAATTTTCTGCATTTTTAGCATGTATTTTTTCCACGTGATTTTTATGCATTTGGGGTGAAAATATGTAGCAAAAACACAGCAATTTGACATGCTGCAGATTTACCGTATTTCTTCACCATATCTACATGGCAAAAACAAGAAATATTAAGGATTTGCATGCACTAATAATACATAAAAATGTGTCCAAAATTAGTTCTGTTTTTACTGCCAGGAGATGCTATTTTGGTGTAGAAATTTCGGCAGCCATATACAGTACTCAGTGTTTGAACATAGCCAAATCCAGTAATCCAGCACTATTGAACTCAATGCCAGATTACTGGAATTGAGATCAATGAGTTCTCCTGAGGTGAGTTCATTGAGTTTCAATGACTTCACCACAGGTGAGATCACCTGAGGTCATAACTAGGGAACCATATTAAGGGTAGGGACACACTTCAGTTCCTGATCAGTTTTCCTGATCAGTGTTCATCAGTTTGTGTGCCAAAACCAGGAGTGAACCTTGCAGAGAAAAAGTATAATTGAAAGATTGACACCTGTTCTGGGTTTTGGAGTCACTCCAGGTTTTGGCACACAAACTGACGAACCCTGATCAGGAAAACTGATTAGGAACTAAAGTGTGTCCCTACCCTAACTGTGCAGCTGTGACCTCAGATAAACTCACTGATGTCACTGCTTTCAGAGCTGTGGCTCTGTCAATGTGTTCCTGAGGCTGCAGTTATTGGTTAAACTTTCTAATGTGACCGGGCACTGCAACTACTGATGAGCAAACAGCACAGTGTTTGTATTCGGATTTGTTCGCCGAGTGTGGAATGTTCATCGAATAAGTCGACGAACGTTCAATGAATATTCCGAACACGTTTGAAATTAATGGCAGGCTACTTTCAAGTGTAGAAAACTAATTTAAAGGTGTCCGAAATCTGCCAAACACAGATAGACACAAACAGATCAAACAGTGTATGTGAACTGCAGTTTTCAAGTCTTAGTACAGATTGTCAATGGGATTAAGGACTGTATGAATTCTTTGTAGCTTTGTAGCTTTGGCAGTTTGTTTAGTGTCCTTGTCTACACCAAGTCTCAAATCGTTTGCATCCTCTAACAAGTTTTTACTTGGTCTCATTATTATTATTATTATTATTACTATTTATTTATATAGCGCCATTAGATTCCATGGCGCTTTACATATGGAATGGGCAGACGAGGACAAGTACAAATAAATGGACAATCAAGTCGCATAGATACATGAGGGGAGGGGAACCTGTCCGCAAGGGCTCACAGTCTAAAAGGGATGGGTGGGGATACAGTAGGAGGGGGTAGTGCTGATCATGAGAAGGTGCGGTGAATCGTGTCTCATTGCAGGTTTTAGGCTTGACGGAAGAGGTGGGTCTTTAGCTTTTTTTGAAGATTCCCAGGGTAGGAGAGTAGCTGATTTGGTGGGGGAGAGAATTCTAGAGAATAGCAAATGCACTGGAGAAATCTTGTATGCGGTTGTGAGAGAAGGAGATGAGAGGGGAGTAGAGAAGGAGTTCTTGGGAGGATTGCAAGTTAGTGTTTTAAATCGAGATCTCTGAGAAGTGGAGAGCCAGTGAAGCACTTGGCAGAGGGGGGAGACGGGGGAGTAGCAGAGAGACAGGTGGATTAGTTGGGCAGCAGAGTTTAGGATAGATTGGAGAGGTGCAAGGGAAGTGACGGGGAAGGCAGTAAGCAGTAGGTTGCAGTAGTCGAGTCGGGAGATGATGAGAGCATGAACAAGTGTTTTAGCAGTGTCGTGGTCAAGGAAAGTGCAAATCCGGGAAATATTTTTGAGCTGGAGTCGGAAGGAGGTGGCGAGGACCTGGATGTGAGGCTTGAAGGAGAAAGAAGAGTTAAGGATTACCTTGAGGCACTTGGCGTGGGGGACTGGGGAAAGTGAGCAGTCATTGTCAAGGATGGATAGGTCGGGTAGTGGGGGGAGAGTGACTCAGGGGGAAGACAATGATTTCAGTTTTGTCAATGTTCAGCTTGAGGAAGTGAGCAGAAAAGAAAGATGAGATGGCGAACATGCATTGTGGAATTTTGGATAGTAAGGAGGTGATGTCGGGCCCAGACAGGTAGATCTGGGTGTTGTCAGTGTAGAGATGGTACTGAAGGCCATGGGACTCAATGAGTTGTCCTAGGCCGAGAGTGTAGATGCAGAAGAGTAGTGATCCCAGAACCAAGCCTTGGGGGGACACCGACAGATAGGGGGTAGGGCGAAGAGCTGGTGTGGGAGTGGGTGACACTGAATGTCCAGTCTGTTAGGTATGAGTAGATCCAGGAGAGGGCTAGGACAGTGATGTCAAGAGATTCCAAGATCTGATGTAGGAGGAAGTGTTCAACTGTGTCGAAGGCAGCAGATAGGTCGAGGAGGAGGAAGATAGAGTAGTGTTGCTTGCTCTTTGCAGTCAGTAGGTCGTTGGTGACTTTGGTTAGGGCTGTTTCGGGGGAGTGGTAGGGTCGGAAACTGGATTGTAGGTGTCAAGGAGGGACCAGGAGGAGAGGTGGGAGGAGAGTTCTGAATGGACATGTTGTTCAAGATGTTTTGAGGCAAAGGGGAGAAGAGATATTGGGCGATAGTTAGAGACAGATGCTGGGTCAAGGGAGGGTTTTTTGAGTATGGGTGTAATCATCGCGTGTTGAAGGATGAGGGGAAGATGCCAGTAGTAAGTGACAAGTTGAAGAGATGGGGTAGGGCTGGGATGAAGACTGCGGTGAGGCTGGGAATGAGATGGGATGGGAGCGGGTCATTGGCGCTGGAGGTGATGTGTGACTTTGACAGAAGGAAGGAGAGCTTCTCTTCTGTTATGGGGAGAAGCAGCTTTTGGAAGGAGAGGGCAGTATAGGTGAGAGGGGAAGCTGTGGGGACAGTGGGTCAAAGCCGTCTCTGATTTTATCGATCTTTTGCTTGAAAAACGAGGCAAAGTCTTCAGCAGAGATAAGGGGAGAGGGAGGAGGAGCTGGCGGACAGAGTAAAGAATTAAAAGTTTTAATGAGCTGTTTGGGATTGTGGAACAGGGAGGTTATTAAGGAGGAGAAGAAGGCTTGTTTTGTGGCAGTGAGTATGGACTTGAAGTTGGTGAGGGAATGCTTGAACAATGCAAAGTGTTCAGTGAAATGAGATTTCTTCCATCTCCTCTCGGCAACCCTGGAAGCTCGTCTCAGGTCTTTAGTGAGGGTAGTGTGAAAGGGTTGCCTGTTTGTACGAGGAGTGTTGTATGTGAGGGGGCAACTAGGTCGATGGCTGCAGTTATTGTGGTGTTATATAGGGTCTGTGTCACGTATGGAAGCTATGTCGGCGAGAGGGAGAAAGGATTCTGAGAATGAGTGTAAGTTGAAGCCTTTTAGGTTTCTGCGAGGATGATTGAGTTTGCGGAGTTGGGGTAGTGTAATAGGGGAGGAGATGGAGGAGAAAGTCAGTAGATTGTCAGAGAGGGAGAGAGGCGAGTTTGAGAGGTTAGGCTGGCTTCACATTAGCGTATGGAACGCTGCGTACCAAACGCAGCCAAACGCTTGCGGACATGCATTCCTATGTTTAACATGGGAACGCATGTGTCTGCGTATGACTGCGTTTGGCAGCATTTGCGTTCGGATGCGCATATTTTATGTGCCCTCCGACCGCACTCCAGACGCTGCTTGCAGCATTTTTTTGTGCGTTCGCGGCGCTTGCTCTATCTGCAAGCGCCTGCAAGCGGACAGAAAATGCATTGATCTCAATGGCTCCGCAGTGTCCTCTGCATGACACCGCAGGAGAACGCTGCGGATCACATTGAGATCTCTCCCGGTGGCCGCCGGTGATGTCACAGGAGATCACCGACAGCCACCGGGAGATCAGCTGGAGCCTCTGATGTTCTCCTCCTCCCCGCCGCCGATAATGTGCTAGCGATGTCGGCGGGGAGAACAGCTGATTTGACAGCTGTTTGAATCTTCCCGCGCCGACATCTCCTCTCGGTGTCGGCGCGGGAGATTCAAACAGCTGTCAAATCAGCTGTTCTCCCCGCCGACACGTCCCGGTGCTTACCGGCGGCGGGGAGGAGGAGATCTCCGGCGCAGATCTCCGCCTCCGGCCCGCCCCCGGACAATGCCGATTGGCTGACGGGCTGCACAGTGATGTGTCCGCAGGCGGACATTATCCGCTGCGGACACATCATTTGGACCCTGCTTTTGACAGCGTTTGTGTCTGCATGCCATCAGCATGCAGACACAAACGCTAATGTGAAGCCAGCCTTAGTGAAGGAGCAAATACGGGTCTCATCTGACTAGATTACCTTCTTCCACAAGCCATGTAGGGGACACAGCTAGCATGTGGAAGAACATGCTCTGCTCAGACAAGTTCAGGTATAGACAGGCCCCAACAACCAACTGGCAGCAGTAATTGTAGCAAAAGGTGTATGGTTTGCAGCGAAAGGTGGTCCAACAAATAATTGATTCAGAAATAATGCTGATTACAAATTTACATCACAATTTTCAGATTTGTATTTTTAATGTTTTTAGAAAACTATGTATAATTTCCTTTACACTTTACAAATACAAATACTTAGTTTTGGTATATCACATAAATCCTAATAAAAATAAATTTATATTTTTGGGCGTAAAATTAAACAATGCAGCAAAAATAAAGGCTATGAATACTTTTTGAAGGCAATTTACATACAGGGAAGTGACATCACAAAGGGGGCAGATTCTGTCTTGCTGAGGATGGCTGCTGTCTCTCTTCCCTGTGCAGTCTCTACCCTATCTGCTATCTTTCTTCCCCTGTGCTCTCTCTTAATGTATGTAAGTACATGTATTTTTACTTAAAAACCTATTTCAGTTTTTGTTTTTAATTAATAAAGTGTTTAATTTTTTTAGTAAAAAAATGTGTAGGGCTTCGCTGTATTTTCTATTGGCAGCACAGGTAAACCAAGAAGCCAGTGGCTGCCAACCCCGGCTGGCTGTTGTGATCTTCACTGGCAATGAAAAATACAGGGGAGTCCTATTTTTTTAGTTATTTAAATAAATAGTAAAAAAAATTGTCATGGGCTTTACTGTATTTTTGTTTGCCAGTCAAGGTAACCCAAGCAGCTGCTGGCTGGAATTTTCAGGGTGATGAGGCCCAAGTGTTTTGGGCCATCGACACTGAAAATTGCAGCCAGCAACCACCCCCAGACTCGGTGGCTCCATGATAGATGCCAAAACCGGCAGTTACCCCACTCTTCCAGCTGCCCAGGTGGCTGGAGCAGACTGGGTAATGAAGGGGTTGATGTCAGCTTTGTTTGGCAGCTGACATCAAGCCCTATTGCTAATGTCAGCCATCAGTATGACAGCCGGTATTAGCAATACTTTTAATAAAGAGGAAAAAATCACAAACACAGAGAAATCCTTTATTGCATAATAGACAGAAACACCTCGTTATCCACTTTATTTGCCCCCATCAAATTCCCCTTCAATATATTTCTGTGATTACTAAAAACTTATGATGGGCAGTGTGATGCATCACGCTGCCAACATCTTGTATACCGAAGTGTCGAAAAATGGCAGCCACGTTAGTAAGTGTGCATGCACTCTCTCTGCTCCCCCTGTGCACTCTATTTGCCGCGTGTGCTCTTTCTGCCTCTGTGCACGCTCTTTGCTCCTCCTGTGTGATCTCTCTGCCCCATGCACTCTCTGCCCTTCATGCTCTCTCTGCCTCCCATGCTGTGTATTCTCTCTTCCTCACTGCTGTATGCTTTCTCTAAACCAATGCTGTGTGCTTTTTCTGCTACCCCCTCTGCTTTGCGCTCTCTGTGGTTCCCGCTGTGTAGTGTCTCTGGGTGGTCACACTGCCACCTTGGGACACCAGGGTATCCTAAGATGGAGGCAGCATGACTGTCTGGGAATGCGCATGCCCAGCACAAGCATGCAAAGTTAGTACGTGCAGCCTCAGTTAGTCATTTGGTGGTGATGTCAGGTGGCAGGTTAAGCAGCGACTGGCATTGGTTTAGAGTGGAGTTGGGTCCGGATGTTGGCAGCACCACTAGCGGTATTGTGCAAGGGGCCAGTACTGCTAGCAGGTGCCATATTTGCACACCCATCACTTGCATTGCAAATATGGCTACAGCCAGTGTGTGATATCAGGACATCCTGATGACGGAAGTGGATGACAGATGTCACAAGGTAAATATATATATATATATAAATGTTTGACACTTTTTTTCAATGTAATTATCTCTCTATTATTCTAGTACATCCGTGTGGGTATAAACTGACTCAACCATCAGGATACATTCACAGTGGTTCATATTGGCATCCCTCTTCAAATTTGTGTACTTGGACAATTGAGGTCCCATATGGCCAGATTGAGCTTTACTTCACTTATATGTAGTAAGTATTGCCTGTGTATGATCTAACTTTTCCTTTCCCTTCCTCTCCTTTATTTCCCTATTGCCCTTTTAACCCCGCACAACATAATTTTCTATATATCTTATAACTGAATGTGATTTATTTTTCTTACTGAACAGCTTGCGAAATAATGATGGTAATTGTAGTTCTCAGTATGTGACAATATATGATGGATATCCTTGGAACTCAGTTGTACTTGGGGAAATTTGCCAGTACACAAGTCGTAGGTTTTACTCATCATCCAATGTCATGACCTTGGAATTTGACAATGTGACCATCGGTGGATATTTTGGTGCTTGGTATTATTCTCTATCGTCTACAGGTAAATTTTATACAAATATATAATATATTGTACTGTATAAAAAACATTAAAGAGGACCTGTCACCCCCCCTGGTGCTATGCCAACTGAATGCAGTACTGAATGCAGCATGTCTGCTGCATTCAGAAAAGGGGTCCCCCATGTCACCAGCCCCCCCCTGTAAGTTGTAAAAAAGACTTTATAAAGTTTATGGGTAAGGAGTCCAGAGGTAATGAGTAATCAGTAATGAGTCATTACTGTTGTATGGTGTCCTCCCCACCTCCAGCCCTCTCTTGTTCAGCCTCCTGTATGTGTCATCGCTGCTGCTGGTGTCCTCCCTGCCTCCAGCCTTTCTGATGGATGGAGGCGGGGAGTACACCAGCCCTCAGCGATGACACATACAGGAGGCTGAACAAGAGAAGGCTGGAGGCAGGGAGGACACCAGCAGCAGTGATGACACATATAAGAGGCTGAAGAAGAGAGGACTGGAGGTGGTACAGAAAGGGCTGGAGGCGGGGAGGATACCAGCAGCAGCAATGACACTTACAGGAGGCTAAACAAGAGAGGGCTGGAGGCGGGGAGGATACCAGCAGCAGCAATGACACTTACAAGAGGCTGAACAAGAGAGGGCTGGAGGCAGGGAGGACACCAGCAGCAGTGATGACACATATAAGAGGCTGAGCAAGAGAGGGCTGGAGGTGGGGTGGACACCATACAACAGAGATGACTCATTACTGAGTAAGGCCTTATCTGTACACTTTATAAAGTCTTTTTAACAGCTTACAGGGGGAGTTAGAAACATTGGGTGACCCATTCCCTGAATGCAGCAGACACGCTGAATTCAGTGCTGCATTTAGTTTGCATAGCACCAGGGGGGTGACAGGTCCTCTTTAATGACATGTCATACTATTTGATAAAAATTAATGGTTCTCACACAATACAAATATATGTGAAAAGTGTCTACAGGACAACCTTTCCATCATCAATCTGAATGCAGTATCAAAGAAACCCCACATGAAAAACAATTACATGTGGATATGAACTGTCCTGGAATATAAATGTGTCTGCTTTGCTGCAGGCTCCAAAATTAGCATTAAGTTATACAGTAGACAGTGTTTTGTGGGATAATGGAAACCACTTTATGCACATTTAGGGTATGTGCACGTTGAGTATTTCTGCATTAATTCCACCTCTCTTGTCAGAAAAAAAAGTGCTTTTTTGCTACATTTTCAGTGCTTTTTGGAGGAGTTTTGTCAATGCGTTCTAAGGTGAAAGAACAGAAAAGCGGGCTAGCTTCCGTGTAGCTGCACCCACAATATTGTTCTCCGGGAGGATACACCCCATCACTTATATCTACTCATTTCTTCTTTTGCTCTAACTACCGTATATAAATCCATTTTTGATATATTACATATATAATATGTCCCATCCTTGCAGAATATTATGAAAGTTTTACTTATTACACACTGTTTATTATATACTATTTTTTTCATGTTTACTATTCTGCTTTCCAAGATTATAATTAAAAAGTAATAACATTTTCCCTTTTTTCCCCTTTGTTTTCATGTTACTTTTATCTAGCACCTCCAACCACTGGTAAGTTGCATATACATTAAGATAACAAAGTATTTATACAATGAAAAACTAACAAAAACATACAAAAGCAAAATTGATCAGCCTTCTATACGAAAGCCTCCAGACAGTAACCCCCACAGGTGTAAGGAAAGACCCGAGCCGGCTACATCAGTGATACTGCATACAATACATATGGGAAAAATCCAGCACCTCAGAGGAAATAATTAAAATTCCATTTATTCAAAAACCATTCACGTAGTGTATTCACACAGATAAAAAAAAGGCATCATGCAAACAGGACTTATCAAATCCCATAGACTTTGCTGGGAAAACACGCTGCTGCATACTTACTGCAGATCTGCTGCTTTTATGCACCAAATACATGGCAAAGTAAGCAGCAAAATGTACATTGTGTAAACAGACCCTAAAGGCCTTTTCGCACAATGCATATTTTGCCGTGTATTAGGTGTGTATAAGCAGCAGATCTGCACTAAATATAACCTGTTTTCTCAGCAAAGTCTATGGGATTTGATAAGTCCTGTCCGCTTGATCCCTTTTTTTCTGCTGCAGATACGCTGCTTATTTTAGTGCAGATTAATCTGCATTATGTCAGTTGTTCATGCAGATACGCTGCAGATTTGACCACAAAAATGCTGAGTCATAGGCCAGGGTCACATTTAGAAGGCAAAATGCGGTTACCGCATCCAGTACCGGATGAGGTAATCTCATGTCCCTTCAGACTAATTTTGCCCTCCAAGTGTGTCCCTAAATCCGCATGCAGTAACCGGATTGCTACTTAATGTGGCATCCGGTTGCTGGATGCAGTAGACGTTGTGGTAATGCAAACGTTCCCCGGATTCCCAGCATGGTTTTTGTTGTCCAGGAATTAAATCGGTTTAAATCGGATTTTCCCGGATCCGGCCGAATTCGGGAAAATCTTGTTTTGTCCAATTTTTGCTAGGGACTACAGGAATCATCCATGATCCTTTTGGTCCCGCGGACTGAGAACGGGTGAATCCGGAGCCATAGGAAAACATTGCGGCAATACTGCCATTCATTTGTGTTGCGGTACCCGATCCACATTTGCAGTTTTCAATTGAAATCCGGATACGGATTAGAAACCTGTCCGAAAAACGTTGCTGCATTATTTTTACCGCACATCGGAAAACCGGATTTGGAAACTCAATGCTGTTGAGGCGATCTAAGTTTTTGTATTGCTGCCTAGTGGTGCAGATCCGGTTTTGAGCACTTTTCATGATGAAAACCGGATCAGGATCTGCAATTGCAACTGCAAATCTAACCCAAGCCATAGAAAAGTAAATGGCAAAAAGCATCATATCCGCAGCAGAGAAAAACGCACCGTGCGGACAGCCATGTGTTTGGTACGGATTTGATATAAAATATGCACCACTTTTCTGTTCCCCTCAGAATTGTGCTGTCTGTTGAATATTCAGCCAAACTATTGTACGACCGGCCAGCAGTAACCTATTGTGTATGAGGGGTTTTATATTCTGCCCAACACTGTCTTAGACATTATTCATGTGGCTCTTGGGGGGGAGAGTTGGGAGGTCTCTAAACACGTTTGATTGTTAGCCATACTCGCAGATATTAGCAGGTTCACCTGACATTGGTATATGGTGATGTTACAGAGGTTGTCCACCTTTAGAGGCTTTTATGCCACCATTTGCATTCTATAGCCTCTGTTTTATACTATATTGTTGACTGAACAATCATTTAACTAAGAATCTGTTACTCAGCCAACTATAAAAGTCTGATTGGGAGTTAGTAGCTGACTTTGGCCTGCGTCACACTGGCGAGAGACTAGCGTGAGTCTCCCATCCGATCACCCGTCATGGCCACCCCTCTCTGGACAGCAGCGTGCAGCCGCATAGAAGCACATGCACCTGACATGCTTCTGTCCAGAGAGCGGGTGGCCATGATGGGTGATCGGATGGGAGACTCGCACGAGTCACTCATGTTTCACAAGCCTTTTTCTGACCTCTCTTTAGCTGATTTATAACCATAGATAACGTCAAATTAAAAGAGCAAAAAATAAAGAGCTTGTAAATGCCAAATGGTGCAAAACTGTTAAAGAAAATAATAAGAAAGCTGATTTATAGCCCAATGATATTCACATAAGTAAATAATGTTAAAAATGTCCCCTTTTGACTATGGCAGTCATTGATGCTTTTCAAGACTATAATTAAATAGTAATTAAGTTTTCCTGTTTTCCTCTTTATTTTCATGTACTTTTATCTAGCACCTGACACTACAGGTAAGTGCTATATATACCAACAAAATAAAGCATTTATACAATATAAATGGACAAAAACATACAAAACAGTTTAAAAAATTGATCACCTTAACATATCAGAGCCTCCAGAGTGTAACCCCCTCAGAAGCAAGGAAAGGCCCAGGTCGCCTACACCAGTTAGACTGCATAAAATACATATGGGAAAAATCAGGCACCTCAAAGGAAATAATTAAAATTCCATTTATTCAAATATAATTAAAATAGTGTATTCACAAATCAGGTCCTAAGGCCATTGGCACCCTATAAATATGATGTGAGTGTGGGGAGGGTCTGACAGAGGGAGCTCTCTTCCTCTGTGGTTCTATTCTGCTTTTACTATTCCTAATGATAGTGAGCCTGGGAGATTAAGTGATTGAAGCTCTTTCTGTAGAGAGTGCTTGCTCCAGATAAAGCCAGTCAATCATCAATGAGGGAGACCGGGTCAGGAAAAGTCACTAGACAGGACATGCACTTTGCCTCCAGCAATGTCCAGGGTAAACAGAGCATCCTAATTAGGATATTTCATTAGACTTCCTTTTCTGTTGTACAGACACAGCAATTTTAATATTAAATGTGTAAATATAAAGAAGGTCCCTTAAATATTATCCCGTAAAAGGCTTTGTGCTCAATTTCTACTTACAGCACTTTGAGCTGAAAAACTACCTTAAAGGGAACTCCCTGCTCGATCACAGACAGGAGAAGCAGTGAGAAGCCGGAAAAGCTGGAGATGCAGCCTAGAGGGAGTGATGAGCTCGAGCACATACGATGCCTGACATTGCGCTATGAACATGCACGATGTCAGGTGTCCTGTGCCACTGCCTGGTATATAGTGAAAGGGAGGAAGAGAGAAAGGGATATAGGGAGGAGGGTTTGGCTTAGCGTCCATAGGGGAGTGATAAAAATAAACCCAACCCTACAAACTGACGCTTTGCTGCACACATGTTAATTTGCTGCACCGTTTTCCCAGTATTTGATAACACTTTTCTCTACAATTATACGTGTAATCACTGAAATAAAAGTATGATTGTCTATGAGGTACTGGCTTCACTTTATAGCCCTAAATCCTGCTGGTTGGTTCCCTTCAACAGCTCCACAATTCATTGTAAAAAAAAATAAATAAAACAAAATAAATTAATTAAAGTCACCAAGCTGGTGGTAGAGTGTTGAATACCAATTTTTATATAATGATGGAAATGTAAATATTTATGATTGGAACTGATAATAAGGAAGGTCTGATTTAGTTTGTGTGTGCGATGTATTGCCGATGTTCGCTATACAGTTCGATAAACCCCATTAAATGAGAAATGAGTAGTACTGCAAGTTTAATGTCTTTTAATATTCACCAGTAAAGTTTTCCTATTTTTATATAAAGAGGACTATGTAACTTTATTGTTTGCGAGTGCTGGTTGTTTTTTTTTTTTAAAACTCCTTGTTTTCCTGTTACGTTGCTTCATCCTTAACCTAGGAATTAGCCCTCAGACCTGTCCAAGAATTGCCCACTAACCTTATTGAATGTTCCAGATGAATTGGTGAGCTAAAAATACTATATCCTTTTTCTTATTTATCCTCCAAAATTGTCCGGCTTTAATTCCCCAACCACATACCCATGTCTTCTCCTGTGGCATAGGCATGTGTTAGTCAAGGGCCTTCTGCAGCCCACCCCATGAAGGGATTTATGAGAAGCTTAAGGCAACAAGATTGGATAAACAGTGATATCGTAAATACGATTGGGTTCTGGCCCTGGAAGAGGCGGTAACTTAGGCAAGGGAAAGATGTATCACTGAGAGGCCAGTGCCATATTGGGATTGCCATACTGAAGAGTAACACCGTGCTACTGTGTACCTGCAGTCTGGACATGAATCCATCCCAAGACATGCCTGCTCTGGAGGAGATGATTGCCTTACCACTTCATGGATGGAGGGTGCTTCACCGCCATCAGAGCAGCCCGGAGAGGAGCAGGAATTGCCAACATATGTGAGCTGGAGCTCCAATGCACACCCAGCTTTGGGCCTAGTCTGCAGTGAAGTCCGCATCCAGTGTTGATCCTGGATGCCTGAAGAGGTACCATTGGAACGGAGCTCAGGACGTGAGCCATTCCTTATGCTATCAATGCCATAGACAAAAACCAATACTGCACTTGCAGGACGAAGTCAGACCCCACTTGTGTAGCAAGCCCAGGTGTAGGCTGATAAATCACCTCAACCAAGGTATGGGAGGCGACTTGCCATGCACACTAAGGGCCTGCATAGGGCACCATTCACACTGATACATATGGTGCAGAATGTCTGAAAGCTGCCCAAAGGCTCTGCTGCCTGAGTCATGGGCCGCACAGTACAATGTTTCTGCATCACTAGATGAATGGCGCCCCCTAGGGCCCCAACTACACCCTGAAATGAATAAAAAAGTGCAGAAAAGTTCTCTGTATGATGAACAAAAAACCTTTATAGATGGGATATTGGTTCATGTGTTGGCCAAGACACTTAAGCTCATGATCCACGTCACGGATTCCCATGCTCATCAGTCCTATCAAAATTATACAAAAACTACTAGAAAAAGCAGCATCAAAAAACTTACCATCAATGCCATAGACAAAAACCAATACTGCACTTGCAGGATGCAGTCAGACCCCACTTGTGTAGCAAGCCCAGGTGCAGGCTGATAAATCACCTCAACCAAGGTATGGGAGGCGACTTGCCATGCACACTAAGGCCCTTCCAAGAAGGTGTGTCCAAACTTTAGGTCTGTACTGTGTGTATATATATATATATATATATATATATATATATATACATATATATATATATATGTGTGTGTGTGTGTGTGTGTGTGTGTGTGTGTGTGTGTGTGTGTGTGTTTTATACTTGGTATAAATAGTATATGCTGAATGCCTACATTAAAATGAACAGTGTTTGTCTTACAGCTGAAACATTACCATATACACTCGAGTATAAACCGACTCGAGTATAAGCTGAGCCCCCTAATCTATCCTACCAAACTAGGGAAACTAATTGACTTGAGTGTAAGCCTAGGGTGAGAAATGCAGCAGACTCCATCCTGGTATATAGCCCTTCATCACTGTATATAGCCCTTCATCCTGGTATATAGCCCCCTCATCATGGTAAATGGCCCCCCATCGCTGGTATGTAGTCCCCTATCCTGGTATATAGCGCCTCCATCACTGATATAAAGCACCTCCATCATTGGTATATAGCATCTTCATCACTGGTATATAGCTCCTCCATCCCTGGTATATAGCGCCCCATCACTGGTATATAGCGCCCCCATCACTGGTATATAGATCCATCATCACTGGCATATAGACTTCTAATCACTGGTACATAGCCCCTACATCACTGGTATATAGCACCCATCACTGGTATATAGACTCCCATCCTGATAAATAGCCCCCCATAACTGGTATATAGCCCCCAACACTTGTATATAGGCCCCATCACAGGTATACAGGCCCCATCACAGGTATACAGCCCTCATCACTGGTACATATCCCCATCACTGGTATATATCCCCCATCACTGGTATATATCCCCCATCACTGGTATATAGCCCCCATCACTGGTATACAGCCCACATCACTGGTATACAACCCGCATCACTGGTATACAGCTCCCATCACTGGTATACAGCCCCCATCACTGGTATACAGCCCCCATGCTGCTCCACACTAAAATAACAATGAAGTATGGAACGCACCTTTAGTTGCATCCCTGCATGCACCGTGGCATCTTCCCTCCAGTCTCCTGTTTGTACTCGGTTTCTAATCATGTGATCGGTGTAGCAGCAATGACGTGCGCCAGTCACATCAATAGAAGCCAGAGACAAGCAAGAGACTGGAGGAAAGATGCCACAGTGCCTGCAGGGATGCGTCGGAGGGTGAGTTTAAATTCTTAATATTTTGTGTGCTGCAGCACAGGGGCCATATACAGTGAAGGGGGGCGAGATCACTTAGTGTAATGTAATGTGCGCCACTCCCCCCACTTGTGATGGACAGGGGATGCAGTGCATATTACATTACACTAATGAGCGGGAGCATGTGACCTCCCACTCTTTCTGCAGCCTCCCCCCCACCTCATCCAGCCCCCTGCTCATTGCCCCCCTCCCCCCCCCGACTGACACTAAACAGTGACTCGAGTATAAGTCGAAGAGTGCTTTTTTAACTCTGCTAAAGTAAAGTAAAGCTTTTAGACATAGCTTCTTGTTTAGTGTACTGTTTGAGCTTTAAAGCTCCTCCAGAGATGCTGGAGAAGAAGCCAGAGGCATCTAGCCTGAATGTGTTAAAGGGCATCAACCAGCAGAATTTAGGGCTATAAAGTAAAGCCAGAGCCTTACAGGTACTGGCATGCTGAGTGTAATCATAGCTTTACTTCAATAATTACATGTATGATTGCAGAGAAAAATGTTATCAAACACCAGAAAATAGTGCAGCAAATTAGCATAAGTGCAGTACAGCATCACTATGAGGGGCTGCGTTTCTTTATATTGCTCCTCTAGTTGCTCTAAGCCAAACACTTCCTCTCCCTCCCTCTCTGTCACTATATACCGTGCACATTGCATCTGAGATCCTGCATGGTGATAGCACAATGTCAGGCGTCCTATGTGTTCATCACTTCCTCCCTCTCACTTTCATCTCTGGCTTCTCACTGCTCCTGCTCACCCGGTCACAGGAAAATGCCCTCTCCAGTCTGTGCGCATCCTCGATCTCTCACAGACCGAGAGAAGATTCAGGAGAGGAGACCGGGACAGATCCTTGCTAATGTGATCACAGTCACAGATGACAGTAGCCCGGTATGTGTCTCAGTCTCCTCTCCTTGATCTTCATGCTGTCTGTGACTGTGAGGAGACCGAGGACACACAGTGACTAGAGTGGACAGGGTCTTCTCTTGTTATCGGGTGTGGAGAAGCAGTGACAAGCAGTGACAAGCCGGAAAGAAAAGTGGAAGGGAGTGATGATCACATAGGACGTCTGACATTGTGCTATCACCATGCAGCATGTCAGATGTAATATGCCACTGTCTGGTATATACTGACAGGGATCGAGTGAGAAGGGAGGAAGAGAGCGAGGAACAGAGGGAGGGGGAAGAGTTTGGCTTAGAGCCCACAGGGGAGTAATAAAATATACCCAGCCCCTCATAGTGACTTTGTGTTGCACTTATGCTAATTTGCTGCACTGTTTTCCCAGTGTTTGATAATACTCTGCAATCATACATGTAAGAATTGAAGCAAAAGTATGATTGCACTCATTATCCCAGTGCCTGTAGGGTACGGGATTCATTTTATAGCCCTAAATCCTGATGGTTGCTGCCCTTCAAATAAGAAAATGCAAGACACTACACACACTCTGTCACAATAACTAAGTGGATATTTTATAGAAGCTGATGGCGTATGGTAAGATACCACTGAAACAAGGTGAAGATGGAAATCTGTAATAAACACACATGCATACAAGTTTAAAAGTGTAAGTGCAGCAAACAAGGACCAAAGTTCATAAGGTGTTCAAATAACAGTTCATATACAGTGAAGCAAGCTGAATAGTCTCTAAATAACCATTCACACTAGAAGTGGAGGATATTGGAACAGTCTATTACTAATACATCATACCCAAGAAGGCCTTGAAATGGTATAGTCTACATTTTTATGGATCAATTTGTGAAGTACCTGGTGGTTCAAAGTGCTCACCACCCATCTAGATAAGCTCCTTGGGCGGTCTAGTTTCCAAAATGGGGTCACTTGTGGGGGAGCTCCAATGTTTAGGCACACAGTGGCTCTCCATATGCGACATGGTGTCCGCTAACAATTTCAATTGTTAGCGGTCACCATGTCGCGTATGGAGAGCCCCTGTGTCTAAAGATTGGAGCTCCCCAATAAGTGACCCAGGTTTTGTAAACTAGACCCCCAAAGGAACATATCTAGATGCATAGTGAGCACTTTAAACCCCCAGGAGCTTCACAAATTGTTCCATAAAAATGAAAAAACAAACTTTTTGTGAAAAAAAAGTACCTTTTAATTTTTACGGATCAATTTGTGAAGCACCTGGGGGTTCAAAGTGCTCACACAGGGGCTGTCCATACGCGACATGGTGTCCGCTAACAATTGGAGTTAATTTTCCATTTAACTTGTTAGCGGACACCATGTTGCGTATGGAGAGCTCCTGTGTGCCACCAGCACAAGGACAACTGGAAGAGTTGGGGCACAGCACTAGAAAATGGCACCTCTAATGAATGCGCTATTTTCTGAGGTGGCTGTGTGTTGCAGCGTGAGAGGCCCACAACGTTTAGGTCTCTCCACGCTGAGGATTCCAGCCCCCCAGCTGCCATGTTGTACCTGGCCGGCAACCAAAATACGGCAAAGCTCCATGTCATTTTATTTGTAGAAGTAATTTAAAGACATATTTTTGGTCCAGCCAGGTACAACTTTGCAGCTATGCACTGCCAGCAGCACGCAGCTGCCTCGTTGTACCTGGCTGGCAACCAGAAATACATCGAAGTACATTTTTTTTTATTTCTAAAACTAATTGTAAAAAAAAAATTACGTGGGGCTCCGCCATATTTTTGGTCCAGCCAGGTACAATTAGGCAGCTATGGACTGCCACCAGCCCCCAGCTGCCTCGTTGTACCTGGCTGGCAACCAGAAATACAGCAAAGCCCATTTTTTTTTTTTATTTCTATAACTATTTGTAGAAAAAAATGACATGGGGCTCCACCATATATTTGGTCCAGCCAAGCACAACTTGGCAGCTATGGACTGCCACCATCCCCCAGCTGACTCGTTATACCTGGCTGGCAACCAGAAATACAGCAAAGCCCATTTTTTTTAATTTTTAGAACTCATTCTACAAAAAAAATGATGTGGGGCTCCACTATATTTTTGGTGCAGCTAGGTACAACGAGGCAGCTGGGGGCTAGAATCCTGAGCATGGAGAGGCCCAAGCATTTTGGGCCCCCATGCTGCGAATTGCAGCCCACAGCCGCCCCAGAAAAAGGCGCATTCATTGAAGCGCCATTTTATGGCGCTGTACCCAGGCTCTTCCAGTTACCCTGGTGCCGGTGGCAAACTGGGTAATAAAGGGGTTAATGCCAGCTTTTTTATTGGCAGCTGACACTAAGCCCGAGATTCATAATGTCGGGCCAATGTTCGATCCGGCCATTAGGAATCTCTAGTAAATAGTAAAAAAAATACACCACACAGAGAAAAATCTTTTTATTTGAAAAAAAACACACATAAAATTCGGACTCCATCTTTATTATATAGATCCGACGTAGTCAACAACGAATGTCCTACGGCGCTCAATCGCCTGCAACATTTTCCAAAATGATTGTCCCACAATGCTTGATCCCCTCTGCTACATCTAGAGAGTGCAGCAAGGGATCAAGTGTCCTCTTTCTACAGTCTCTGGGATTACATTGATGGTGCACTGTATGGCAATGATCTGTCATACAGTGCACCATGACTATGATCCCAGAGACTACAACAAGAGGACACTTGATCCCTTGTTGTAGTCTCTGGAGTCAGAGTCATGGTGCACTGTATGGCAATAATCTGATGTACTGTGCATCATGACTGTGACCCCAGAGACTACAACAAGGGATCAAGTGTCCACTTGTAGTCTCTGGTGTCAGAGTCATGGTGCATGGTTCGGCAGATCATTGCCGTACAGTGCACCTTGACTGACCCCAGTGACAGCAACAAGTGGACACTTGATCCCATGTTGTATTCTCTGGGGTCAGAGTCATGGTACACTGTATAGCAATGATCTGCCGTACCGTGCACCATGACTCTGACCCCAGAGACTACAATAAGGGATCAAGTGTAAACTTGTTGCAGTAACTGTGGTCAGTCATGGTGCACTGTATGGCAATGATCTGCCATACCATGCACCATGACTCTGACCCCATCCATCCATCCATCCATCATCCATCCATCCATCCATCCATCAATCCATCATCCACCAATCATCCATCCATCACCCATTCATCCATCACCCATCCATCACCCATCCATCCATTACCCATCCATCCATCACCCATCCATCCATCCATCCATCATCTATCCATCCATCATCCATCCATCATCCATCTATCCATCATCCATCCATCAATCATCCATCCATCCATCCATCACCCATCCATCCATCACCCATCCATCCATCCACCCATCTGCCATCCTTACTCACGTCACTGACAGATCCTCTGCAGCAGCCGGTGTCTGGCAGCTCCTCCTGTAACAGATCAGCCTGCACACAGGAGGAGCTGCACAGTGCAGGAGCCCGGCGGCAGAGGACGTGGCCGGCAGGGAACGGAGGTATGGGGGAAGCACGGGGGGATGATGGTGAAGGGGAGGAGGAAGAGGGACAGGACCGGAGTGGGAGCAGGAAGGGGACAAGGGGTGATCAGGGACCGGAGCGGGAGCATGAAGGGGACAGGGGCGATCAGGGACTGGGAGCAGGAAGGGGACAGGGGTGAGCAGGGGACCAGAGAGGGAGCAGGAAAAGGACATGGGGGAGGAATTAGGAGGACGGGGGTGGGGAGGAGATCAGGAATGGAAGGAATGAGAAGGGTGCAGGAGCAGGGGGGAGATCTGGAGCAACGGCGGTGGCATGCAGCGGGTGCAGGGCGGCTATGGAGCGATTCTGATGGTGGTGATCCTCCCATCAGATCGCTTCCATTTGAGGTGGAGGGGGCGCAAATAAGAGATAATAACAGGGTGTTACAAAATGCAAAGTAAAGGCATTAAACAGCATAAGAAGAAAAACAATACATTTAAAAAAGTGTACATCTGAAAAAAAATCTAAAAAAAATCTTTATTGTAATACGTAATCACCTACATGAGTGCTGTGCCACATTGTCTTAAATCAACCTGCACATACTATAGAGCTGAGGTCCCTTTTACATCAGCATTTTTCGCTGATTGCAGCAGATGCGGCAGATTTACTGCATCTGCCGCCTAACGGTCACACTTGCGGCACACTTGCGGCATAGCCGTGGGGTCCGGCACTTGTGGTAGTTGCGACCATGAAAAAAACTCTGGTGAGCGCGCTTTTTTTCGCGGCTGCAACATCCGCAAGTGCCGAAACCGCGGATATACCGCAATTGCCGCATTAGCCGCAAGCCGCATAGACAATGCATGGGGCATGCCGCAAGTGTGCCGCAAGTGTGACCGTTAGGCGGCAGATGCAGTAAATCTGCCGCATCTGCTGCAATCAGCGAAAAACGCTGATGTGAAAGCAGCCTGAGGCAGGTGTGTTGCTTCATGATTGATTATCTTTGCTTTTCCTGGATGTTTCACCCAGCAAGAACTGTGTTGCTAAGTAATGGTACTCAAACATGCCTAGCTCTGGCACTGAATTCCAGGAAGTGTATCCAATTTTTATTTACTGTTGAACTATTCAGAGGTCGTTAAGAGTATGCTTTCACTCCTCTGACGAATCTGCCTCTGTACAGCATAACGCTTGGGGCATTTCTGTTCTGACACCCAGGTTGCATGTATTTCTTCATTGTGAGTGGGTTCTTTCTACTATTGTGCACATTGCTGGCCCCCAGCATGTGGCTGCATACTTATTGATTGTCTGCACATTGCTCAGACACTTTATATTTTCTGGTGTAGTCACATCAGGTAGTGTTTAGTCTGCATGCAATACTTTATTAGCTATTGGTATTTAGTCAAGCAAGCAAACTGATTTAGTGGCTGTGACAAATAGTTGTATAACTTATATCCCTTGACTTTGTGACTCTAAAAGTAGCAGACCTCTGCCACCCCAGAACTGGCACCTCACTCTGGCTATTCCCGCTGCCCTGGTGAATTTTCAATTGGGTAATAGACTGAGTTAGTGAAAGCTGAGAATTGAAAGGTGACATCAAGCTCTAGATTACTAGATTGTTGATGTTCTAGCCTCTATGAGACCCCCACATTACCAATTCAATGAATGGATAGTTAAAAAACACACATGCAAAATCCTTTATTTGAAATAAAACAGAACAATATTTTATCTGAAATACAGCACACAGACACTTCCTTCTACCCATTTATAAACCCCAAACATACCCTCCAGAGTAAATCCTCAACAATCTCCCTCAAAGCTTCTCAGCTTTGTTACATCATGATGACTGATTTTACTGTGACCGCTCATCGCAAGCAGCACTCGCACTTTCTGCACCAACAGCTGCAGGTCTGAGAGCAGTGACATTAGCGATTTTATATGAGGTCACAGCTGGTACTGTTCCAACTGTACATCAGCTATAACCTCATATGAACTCTCTGATGTCACCACTCACACAGTTGGCTGCCAGTGTGAGTGCTGCTTGCAATGAGCAAACTCTGTAATTTCTCTGCTCACTGCAGTTTAGCAGAGCCAGAGAGCTTCACTGGGCATTGTGTTGTGGATTACTATTGAAGAATATGTTTGAGGTTAATAAATGGGTAAAAGAGGCAGTCAGTGTGTTTTACTTATACAAATGATTTTTCTCTGTGTGTTGTTTTTAACTATTTCCTTATAGGTTTGCTAATGTGGGTCTCATAGAGGCCTGAGCATTTCTAATCCAGGGCTTCATGACAGTTGTGAATTGTCAGTACCTTGATTGCCACTGCGCCAAGGCTTCTAATTAATGCAGCAAATCTAAGGCAACTTTGGGCTGCTATTTTTACCCTGGGTGGGAAGAAAATAACTATGTGCCTTTCCCAGGGTGAGAATAGCATCCTCAAGCAATGCACTTTAACTTGGCTGGCATCAAAATTGGGGGAACGTCATACCAATTGTTCAAATTATTTATTTTTACACTGCACTTCTGGACCCAGTCAACGACTGTCTAAGGCTACCAATCACAGATGCCAGCAGAGAGGGTGGGTGTGACAAAGTCTGAGTTTAATGAATCACAGTGAGGAAGCAGTGAATAATTATGAGGTTAATAAGCGGACCTCTGAGCAGAGTGACAGCAGCACTGAAGTCTGGTGACTAATAGTCTATAAAGCAAATGGCTTTGCCATAACAGCGGGGCTCACTTTAAAATGGTTTTAGCTGTTTTGGCAGCTTTTGGGCCCCCCTTGAAGGGGATTTCTATGCCTTTGATTTTGACTTCCCTTCAATTCAATGGGGTTCGGGAGGTTCGGCAAACTGTTCGTCAAACAGAACCAAACCCGAACACAAAAAGGTTCACTAATCACTACTAAAGGCACATCAAACAATTTGATTAAAAAAAAACTAATGGCTAAAATATGTTTGTCTGGGCACAAAAAAGTTGGGTTTTATGCCTTTTTGTCACATCATTGCAGCATTTTCTCCATGCATTTTGAAGTGGAAAAACGCTGCAAAAACTTTGAAAGAATTTGACATGCTGCAGATTTAATTCTGCACCAAATCGGAAAGGGAAAAATAAGAAACATGTGCACATGATTTTCTTGCTCGGTATAAGGATTTGCTTTTACAAAAATGTAATTAAAATTCCATTTATTCAAAAACATTTTTAAATAGTGTATTAACAGGGATCAAAACATAAAGGACATGATACAAAACATGGTTCAAGACATAAAGGACATGTGGCCATATATCCCTTATGTTTTTAACCATTGTAAGGATGCTATGTCACCCCATTGGCACCCTATGATTATACTGTGAGGGTGGGCTGACCGAGGGAGCTCTCTTCATCTGTCATTCTATTTTGCTTCTACTGTTACTATTCTTAGTGAATCTGAGGGATTAAAGGGATTGAAGCTCTTTCTGCAGAGAGTACTTGCTTCAGATAAGCCAATAAATCATCAATGCGGGAGGCCGGGTCATGCAAAATCAATAGGCAGAACAGCGCACTTTGGCTCTTGCCAACGTCCAGGGTACAGAGCACCCTAATTAGGATGTTTGATTAGACTTCATTTTCTGCATTTTAACATGAAATGTGCAAATTTAATGCAGTTATATCTCCTCAAAGGCTTTGTGCTCAGTTTCTACTGTCAGCAATTTGACCTGACAAACTACCTTAACAGCTCCACAGCCTATCATTAAAAAAATAAAAATAAATTAATTAAAGTTATCATGCTGGTAAAATCATGAATACTGATCTCAATATAATGATGGAACTGTTAATTTTATGATTGGAACTATTAATAAGGAGGTTAAAATATGCTCTTACTACAGTAATAAAATCATCTCTGAAGAATGCTGTATGTTGTATGTTATCATTGCATTTGCCAGACTTGTGCTTTCAATATTCAAAGATACATTTTTATTTTCCTCTCTTTTTTTAGTGCATCCACAGCAATCGAACACTTGTAAGTGCAACTAAATGGATTGTAATTAACATGAATAAATATTTTTTTTCAAAATTTCCTTTGGATACTTATTTCAATCTAAAGGGAATCTATAGAAAACTCCAGTACATATAATTATGGCCTACATGTATGCAGAATCTCAATAGAGGCCTGGAAAAATAGCAAGTGCGATGCCCACCAGGACCGTGGAGTACTGGAACTAGGCCACTCAGTTCTTTGGGAGATCACGGTGGCTCCATTACACTGCATATTGGGACCGCTGGGGCAGATGATGATGCAGTGGGGATGGTATCGCTCCCCACAGATGGAGCGGGGCCCCAGGGATAATTGAGACAGTCTATTACGGTGGTGATGGTCGTTGGGGTTCAGGACAGAGGGTGCGGCAAATAAGCAGAGTACACCGAAGGGTGCAATTTCCGTTACCTTTACTTGGCAGTTGTTGGTGCTGTCCGGGCACTGGTTACAGGTGGTAGATGAGGTCCAGACAGCCTGGAAGCATTCGGGTCACCTTGCCAGGTGGGATTGGAGGCCTTCCTGCTGCGCTCTCCTTTCGGGTCCCTGCTGCCTGTAGCTATGCTGCAGCCCTCTTCCTACATGTTGGTTCTGACCCGTATGGCAGGCAGCACGAGCCCCTCATGGGTACCACAATCTGATGGATACTCTGGGCTCTTAGGATGCTGCTGTGCCATTGGGAGACTTGCAGTCTCCTGCCCTTTAGATTCAGCTGCCGGGGCATACAGTGCCTGCTCAGCCAAGAATTCTGGCGTCCTTTCTCCAGTGCTCCACTCTGGGGTGAGCTCTCTGCTGCAGCTCCACTCCCCAGAGCACTTCTCTGCACATCCTCTCTCTTTCCTCTCCTCAGATATTCTCCCTCACCCCTCCTCCTGGCCAGAACCAGGGTAGCTTGAAGTCAGGTTGTAGAGCTCCCCCTTCTTTCTCAGAGTCAGGAAAAATGTTGCATGCTGGTATTACCTAGTCTGGGGACCTCCTCCTGCTTCCAGGCATGACATCACCCCCTGTGAAGGAGGCAAATCCACTGTGGCAACCGGACCACTAGGGTGCCACACAAGTGTGGGGCAGCACTTTACCATATACCAAAAAGAGCATAAATCCAATCCTTCATAAGGTCTAAAAGTTACAAAAGCAACAAAAGCCTCCACGGTAACAAAACATATCTTCTAAATTAATATAATCACAACATAGAAGTAGACAGCAAAGTTTCGATCATATTAGTTAGATGGATCTTTATCGATGTATATAAAACAGGGTTCTTTGATGACTTACCGAGAACAGTGTGGAGATACGGGGCTCAGAGGGTGCTTTCATGTGCTGGCTCGAACGCGTTTAGAAAGACCGCATGCACCACGGCTCATCCCACTGAATGCCCGAACTCTTTACCTGTGGGAAGAACACAGCTTTGACAATGCTAGGTTAGAGAACCACACATGGGGATCCAATAAAGTGTAACCAAGCAGTCAAAGGCATATAACACATACCCAGCAAAAACATACAATGTAACAAGCAACAGAGTCTCACCCTTCCACTGGCTCACCTAGGATTAGAATATTTGTGCCTTCGGGGCTTCCAGGGCCAACTACCCCAGTCCAGCAGCACCCAGCTTTTGGCGGCTACCCAAAAAGAAGGGATAGCAGCAAGCTTAGGAAGCTAACCAAGCACAGCAAAGTGTAGCCAGGTGACCAAATTGTCCCAAACTGGGTATCTTCAAACTGAATCCTAGGATTCTAGGCTGATCTACTGTAGAATATGATCCAGTTGTGATACTCTTTAGGAACCGAAGCACTAAGCTAAGGTTATGAAGATGCAATGTAATCCTCTAGCCAGAACCAAAGCTCCTAGGCTGAGGTTATGATCTTTTAACCAGGACCAAAGCCTCTTGGTTGAAGTCATGTAATATATATCTACTGGTGACTGATCGGCCTTTTTATACCCAAAACTTTTATATCAAGGTCTTGTGTTCTTACTGGATTGGTGGGATAAGGCTTTTCTTTCATTGGTCAGCAGTTCAATTGGACTGCATAATTTTGTTCTGACTGATGTAGACATAAGGGGTGAGGCAATTCACATTTAGTTTGCAATCCACAAGCTAAAACAATGGGGGCTCAAACCAGACTGGCAAGAAACAATGACTTCTCATGAGTTAACAAACAAAAGAACAATACATTGGCCTAATTAAGAATATTTAACCCCTGATACACATTGTGCAATGCTATATGGTCAGAAACAGTATTCTAAAATTCATAAATAACTATCAACTGTGCGTCAACATATGATTTTCCATGTTTTCCTAAACGTTTGGTCATTTTTTTTTCTTCTCTATATTACCGTATATACTCGAGTGTAAGCCACCTTTTTCAGCCCTTTTTTTGGGCTGAAAAAGTCGCTCTCGGCTTATACTCGAGTCAGTAAGTCTGTCTGCCGGTGGATGCATGTTTTCACATTGCGCATCCCCTCCTGATGCTTCCCTCCATCCCCCTATCAGTTTCTGCTCACTCCCAAGCCCCCGCTCCCTGCTGCTTCCCCACTGGTTACCGGTATCATCATTGCCACCAGATCCCTCCGCCACTTGCCTCCGTCCTCAAATGTAGTTGCAGGCTAATCGCTGCACTGAGATCCCTCCGCCACTTGCTCAGTCCTCAAATGTAGTTGCAGCCTGATCGCTGCACTGAGATCCCTCCGCCCCAGTGTGTTCCTGACATCAACGGTGACGAAAAAGAGCTTTACCCCTGATCTCCTGCTTTGCTGCCACTGATCTCTTCCTCCCGGATGTCTCCTCCTCCTGGATGTCTGCGTTCAGGCATGCATTTGCCTCTGTCTCAGACGCAAGTGGCCCAAACTCTAGTGTAAAACCAGCCTAAGAGATGCCAAGAAATGAACAAGTACGGTACTGTAATAAAAATATTTATGACCGCTATAGTGTGGACCCCTTGGATCATTGTGTACGCACTGTGCCACTGTATGTGAAGCGTTAGCACTTTCCATACATATGCAGTAAAGCAGTGCATGCAATAACAGTGCGTACACAATGCAGCTTGCATACTATGAGCCTTAACACAGTCCTGTATCGTAATCACATTCTGGAATATGGAATTAGGGTACAGTATATTCCCACAATCCAGAGACACAGTGTCTTGGATGCAGTGTCTCTGGACCTGAGGGAAGCTGCGGGTGAACGCAGGAGGAGCGCAGCCATCTTGTGCCAAGAATCTACGTTTGGTGCAGGGTGGCTTCTTCCTGTGTTCACCCACAGGGGATTGCTCCTGACTCCGCAGCAGCTGCGGCATTTCCCACGCTAGGCTTATACTTGAGTCAATAAGTTTTCCCTGTTTTTTGTAGCAAAATTGGGGGCCTGGGCTTTTACTCGGGTCGGCTTACACTCGAGTATATACAGTAAGCTGTTTTTAAGCTGTCTGCTAGAAAAAAATGCGAGATTTGAAACTCCAGCACTTTCATGTCTGCGTTTGCAAGGGCTTTGGGTCCCGTCACCCATATTACTCCATGGCAGTGTTAAGGCAGCGTTAAGACATCACTGCAGAAGCGCATAGAAATGCAATGAAATGCATGCAAAAATGCACCCATTAATTATAATGGAAAACGTTTTAAAAAATGCATGCGTTTTGCGTTTGCAGAAAATTACATGCGTTTTTATATGCATTTTCAATGCGTTTTCCATTATAATCAATGGGTGCTCTTTTGCATGCGTTTGCAATGAGTTTTTGGCACACATGCTGTCAAAAACGGATTGCAAGCCAAACAGAAAAGAAATGCAGATGTGAAAAGGCCTAAATGTTAACCACTCGATTCTTATCTTAAACAAATTAATCTGCAGGAGGAGAATCAGGAGGTCTTCATGTACATGAAAGGATTGGGCAGTCTCACCAATATTGGTGTTCTTTTTATTTAGGGTATATAGTGTATATTCTATAGTGTGTATATAGTGTATATTGTATAGTTTGTATAGTATAGTGATTGTTTATTTGTTATGGTACCTTTACACGCAGCAACATTTCTAGGGTGTCAACAGGTAACTTACTGGTTGCAGTGAAATCATGGAGACATAGTCCCATTTGTACACAGCAACAAGATAGAACCTTGTCTCCATGATTTCACTGCAACCAGTAAGTTACCTGTTGACACCCTAGAAATGTTGCCGCGTGTAAAGGTACCATTAAGGTTTACTTTCTGTCTTTATCTTGAACTACAAAATTCTGCTTGATTTTTTCTAGTTAGATTGAAAGCTCTTCTGACTGCATTTCTCTCTTTATTGTAGCACTCAATTGTGAGATTAGAATGACTCAGCCATCAGATAACATATACAGTTATTGGTACTCCTCAAGTTTTTGTACTTGGATAATTGAGGTCCCATATGGTCGTGTTCAACTATTCTTCAATTATATATCGTAAGTAATGTTTATTTCTCCACATATATTTACCTTTATAAACCCCCCTTGTCTCCTTTTTACCCTTCTTCCCAACACAACACTTTAAGATTTCACGAATAATTTATAGGTACAGTATTTGTTTATCATATCATTTGTATTACCGTAATTTTATTTTCTTCCTAAACAGTATGAGAACCAATGGTGGAGATTGTAATTCTGAATATGTGACAATATATGATGGATATCCTTGGAATTCTGTTGTACTTGGAAAGATTTGCCAGTACACAGGCCGGGGGTTTTACTCATCATCTAAGGTCATGACCCTGGAATTTGTTAATCGGGACTTCGGTGGACAGTTTTCAGCTTATTATCAATCATACAGTCTGCCTTCAGGTAATATGAGAAATAATACATTTAAAAACAACCTGTCAGCTGGTTTTTGCTACATCATCTTAAGGGTATGTCACACGCGTCAATATCGCCTGCACGATCTCGGCTGCACGTGACGTTGCAGCGATATTGATGCGTGTGACATACTGAATCAACTACTGGTTGATGATCGCCAGGTTTTAGAATCTGTCCTAAAACCTGGCGATGATCGCCCGGTGGACACGTAGCATCGCTGCGTGTGACACCGGGAGTAGCGATATTCCAGCTCCCAGCGCCTCTCACAAGCGCTGGGAGCTGGTATCCAAGGTAAACTGCGGGTATCTAGGCAGCGCGCACTGCCTAGATACCTGATGTATACCTTAGTTACCAGCCTCCTCCGCTCACCAGCTGGTATCTAAGGTACACAGAGGGTAACTAGGGTCCCTAGTTACCCGCTGTGTACCTTAGATACCAGCCGGTGAGCGGAGGAGGCTGGTAACTAAGGTACACGTCTGGTATCTAGGCAGCGCGCGCTGCCTAGATACCCGCAGTTTACCTTGGAGACCAGCCTGCTCCCGCTTCCAGCAGGCTGGCAGCGGGAGCAAGACATCGTGGAAACGATATTTAAATCGTTTCCACGATGTCTCTGGTCCATTGATCGCTGGTGAGTCTGCCTGTGTGACAGCTCACCAGCGATCAGCCGTCAATGTCGTCAGCGATCATCTCACTGACGACATTGACGCGTGTGACACCCCCTTTAGAGCAGCATGATGTACGCAAAGAAACCCCGAATCTAATGATATATCACTTAAGATACCGTCATACGCTGCAATATTGCTTGCAATTTCACTGGCAATTTGCTGGTTGCAGTGAAATCATGGACACATTGTTCCATTTGTACACGGCAACAAAATAGAACAATGTCTCCATGATTTCACTGCGACCAGTAAATTGCCAGTGAAATTGCTAGCAATATTGCCGGTGTGTGACGGTACCTTTAGAGTAGTGGGTATAGCCCTTCTAACACAATTGGGGTTTTTAAAGTTAGCATGCATATGAGCTCAGAAAGCTGTCCCCACCCACACCAGGCTCTTTATATACAATGTCTATAGAGAGTAATGTGCTACCGTGTTTCCCCGAAAATAAGACACTGTCTTATATTAATTTTTGCTCCGAAAGGAGCACCATGTCTTATTTTAGGGGGAAGGGTCTTATATTAGCCAAAAAAAAATTGACAGAAAAGCAGCCTCCCATCCCAATACCGTATCCCACTGCAGCAGCCTCCCACTATCCCAGTACCGTATCCCACTGCAGCAGCCTCCCATCCCAGTACCGTATCCCACTGCAGCAGCCTCCCATCCCAGTACAGCACTGTATCCCACTGCAGCAGCCTCCCATCCCAGTACCATATCCCACTGCAGCCTCCCATGTGTGTACACACACACACACCACACACACATATACACACACTTTCACTTTCACTTTCTTACCGTACTTCTTTCTTTTCACTTTCTTTCCTCTGCGGTGCTGCTTTGGTGGTGCACAGTGCAGGAGCCCTGGGCCAATCAAAGTACAGGAGCCCTGGGCCAATCACAGCGCAGGAGCCCTGGGCCAATCACAGCACAGGAGCCCTGGGCCAATCACAGCCCAGGAACAATCAGAGGCTACCGACGTCAACTGGCCCATGATTCCTGCGCTGTTATTGGCGCAGGGCTCATGGGCGGAGACCGGCACAGAGCTCCGGAGCTGTGATTTATGGCTGCTCTCCTGGGCTGTGAGCACTGCAGCGCGGCAGAAGAGCGGTACAGAGTGGCGGGCACCGGACAGCGGGGAGAGAGACACAGATGCATGCCCTGGTCTTGTGATCGGTGGCATGCTGAGAAGGTACGCCTTATAATCGGGGGTACCTTATATTAGGAGGTATATTAGGAGGTAGGGCACCCCCAAGCATGCCTTACTTTCGGGGGGCACCCTATTTTTGGGGAAACAGGGGTAATGACAACAGGGGGCGTGCTGGATTAGTTGACTTTTAGCTAACCTAGTCCTGAAGATTAAACAAACATTGCAAGTAAAAAGCATCACACATTCTGGTAAGAAATGTTAACTCCTAGAGCATGCTGTGCTCACATCTCTATACATAATCACCAGTTTTGCGCTTCCGGCCACTGTGCCGCTATGGAGCAATGGCGCGTGCGCAAAACTGGTGATTATCGCTACCCCCGGAAGCGCCGGCATATTAGCACACCCATGGCGCAGGCTGCCGCCCCCTGCCTGCAGGCTCCCGTGCCCGCACACCCCCGCACCTTCCCTCCAGCACCCGCACGCCCCTGCTATAGACCCCCACATACCCCCGCAGTACACCCTCACACACCCCTCTCCAGTGCCCACTTCCTCCCCACAGTAGACCCCCGCGCCCCCCGCAGACCCCCGATAGCTTACCTCTTCACATAGGACCTTTGCTGATGTCACAGTCATGTGATCATTCACATGACCGTGCATCACCCTAGCTCCGCCTCCTCTACGCTACACTGCTTCCCAGCTAGGACATGGACCTGTCACAGCTGGGAAGGAGAGAAGAGGAGGCAGAGAGCCAGAAGGGGGGAGCGAAGAGGGGACAACGAACAATCCACACAGAGAAGAGGGGTACTGAAACACTAAAGAGGCTGAGCTGATAAGTAAGTCCACCAGACAAACATAAAGGGGTCCACAAACTCTGAAGGACGGGGGGCACAGACACAAGGGGAGACCACAATAACTCAAGGGGGGCAGATACACATAAGAGGGCATCACAAACACTCAAGGAGGGCACAGAGATAAAGAGGGTAACATAGACACAGAAGTGGGGGGCCAGGGAGACATAAGGGGGAACCACAACCACTCAAGGGGGCAGAGAGATGGAAGGGGGGTGCAGAAGCATCAAAGAGAGGGAGCAGAGAGGCAAGTGGGGCACAGACACATAGAGGGGTCTAGAAACACACAAGGAGGGCCAGACAGACAAGGGGTCACCACAATGACTAAAGGGGGGCAGGGACTCTGAAAGGGGGCACAGAGACATAAGGGGGGACCTGAAAGATTAAAGGGGGCAGAGAGATGAAGGGGGTAACATACACACCAAAGAAGTGGCCACTGAGACATAAGGGGGGACCACAAACACTAAAGGGGGGCCACACACATGAAGGGGGTAGCATTAACTCAAAAGGGGGGGCACACATACATAACCGGGGACAACAAATACTCAAGGGGGCCAGAGACATTAAGAGGGGGAGGCATAGAGATAAAAGGGGGGGCAGAGAGGAAAGGGGAACAGACAAATCAAGGGTCGGGAACAGAAATACTCAACAGCAACAGACACACATAAGGAGGACCACAAACACTGAAAAGGAAGCCAAAGAAACAAGGGCAACCACAAACACTCAAGGGGCCAGAGAAACATAAGGGCTGACCAATAACACTCAAACGGGCCAGGAACTCTCAAGTGGGGCCAAACAACCATAAGGGGGACCACAAACACTGAAGGGGGGCAGAGAGACACGAAAGGGTGCCAGCAGAGAAACAAGGGGAGCTCACAGACATAACGGAGACTAGAAACACTTAACGGGGGGCACAGATATGAAGGGAAAGGAGGCACAGATATTAAATGAGGGATCTTGACACAAAAGGTGGGAGGACCACAGACCAAGTAGGGGATAAGACACATACGGGGGAGCAGAGACACATAAAGGGGACTATAAACAATGAAGGGGGCAGAGAAATGAAAGGGGAACATACACACAAAAGGGGGCCACCACAAATACTAAACGGGAGCACACAAACATAAGGGGGACCATAAACACTGAAGTACCAGCCCGAGAAACAAGGAAAACCAGAAAGACTCAAGGGAGACCACAAACACTGAAGGAGTAGTACACACACTGAAGGACGGCCAGAGAGAGGGAAGTAGGAGCAGAGACAAGGAAAGGGAACCAGAAACACGAAACGAACCAGCAAACACACCCAAGGGGGGCAGAGACACATAACAGCGACCAGAAACACTCAAGGGTTGCAGAGAGACAAACGGGGGGTTAGGGGGGGTGGAAGGAGCACAGATTTAAAGAAGCAGACAGACAGAAGAAGACACTAAAAAGATTAAATGGGGGCCGAGACACCAGAGGACACCAGAAAGACTGAAGGGGAAGCACAGACACAAGGGCTCACCAGAATTACTCAAGGGGAGCTGAAACATGGGCCACAACACAGAAGCAACAGAAAGCACAGACATGGGGCAGCAGACAGAAAAAATGGATGCCACAGACACAGGCAAAAAGACACAGAAAAGAAGTGCTACAGACACAAGGCGGAGCAGAGAGGTAAAGAGAGCACAGAATGGTCAAAGGCAGTGCAGGGGGCCCACAAAGAGCACAGCGTGCCAGTGACGCCCTCCCGATGCGATAGCATCGGGCCTATTTTCTAGTTACATAAGAATAAGCTGCTGACACATTCTCCTTAAGGGGTTTCCCTGCATTATGTTTACTTTTTTAAGCAATTTCTAGAAATCCCATACACTGTGCTTGTACTGTATAATGCAGTGTTTTGGACACAGCATATATAAATACTACTATTCTGGATCATGTGCACACAGTCTTAACCATCTTTATTTTATGGTTATTACAATAACAACAAGCCACCTTAATTATCTTAATTTAATAAAAAAGGAATGTACTGTATACTGTAAGTGGTATTTTAACATGGCCAGACTTGTGTTTTCAATATAAAGTAATATACAATATTTTATTCCTATTCTCTCTTTCTTGTTTATGTCTCCAGCACCACCAACGACCACTGGTAAGTGCAACAAAGTGGAGTGCAGGTAATGTGTTTTTTTTTTGTTTTACTAAATTTTCACTAGAGATGAGCAAATCCCTCATGGATCGAATTTGGCTGTGTTCACCGAATGCAGGATGTTTGCCAAATGGTTTACCCTACAATTCGCCGAACACCTTCAACATCATTAAAATCAATGGCCAGCAACATTAAACGCATAGAAAACACCTTAACGGTGTCCAAAATTTGACAAACTCACAGACACCCACAGATCCTCTTACCTGTCTCCTGCTGCTTACTTGCTTACAGGTCTGTTCTCACATGGTTCCTCTCACTCACTTCCGGTCCTGCCAATTAACCTTTCTGCATATTTACTTCACTGACCCGGCAGCAGCTAATCAAAGACGTTCATGCTCTGTGATGGTGTCTGTGATTTGCTGTTGCTCCTACACTGCGTTTTCACAATCTTGATGGTGTCTGTGCTTGGTTGTAATACACATTAGTATATGGCAACCAACCTGATGTCATAGGGTTCCTTCTGTCCCAACTTAAGGCAATTGAAGGTGTGTAGTAAGGCGATGGTGTGAGAAGTCCTACCTTCGTGTCCTTGAAGTGGGACTGACAGGACCGGATGTTGCTCCCAATGTATGGATTCAAACATGGATGCAGAGAGATGAATCAGTGGTGGTTTATTTGCTCAATAACCCAAACAGAGGAGGTGGTATGATTTCTTCAATAAAATTTGATGTATACTCTAACGGGTGATGACTTTTATTACACTGATTGTCATTTGCACCAACCATTTAGAAAAATCAGAGAAAAATAACATTTGCATTATAATTTGGGACACAGTGTATATATCTACTATGTAATTGCCTAATCGTGTCAGTCTGAGGCCGAAATCGCTCGCCAGTGCTCATTGGTCACCGCCAGCCGCGACGACCAATGAGTGCAGCGTATGCAAAAGAGCCGCGCAAATTCAAAATTCGTGCCGCGGACAGAGGGGAGAAAGAATTCTGCTTCCTCCTCCTCTGTATGACATGTGTGACAGCCCCATTAGATTTCGCAGTGTATTAATATACACTGCGAAATCTAAATTAAATAAAGTCAAATGTATGAAAAATAATAATCAAAATAAAGAAATAAAGAATCAAATACTTACCCTCCGATGCCTTTTCTCTGGTCTCCGGTGCAGAGGCAGGCGATGTATCGTTCTGCCAGGGCCTGCCGTGATGTCATAGTGACGTCCTGGCGCTGTTTGGCCACTCACGGTCATGTGATACATATCACATGACCGGAATGCCCTCTGACATCACCACAGGTCTTAGCAGGGCAATTCCAGTGGCGGCTCCTGGCTCCCCGACACCGGAACACCTGTCGGAGGGTAAGTATTTAACTTTTTATTATTTTTAATGCATTTGTCTTTATTTAACTTTGATTTTGCAGTATATATTAATACACTGCGAAATCAAATGGGGCCGGTCACAGATGTCACAGAGGGGAAGAGGAACGTCAGATGCAGCAGCGCCCACCCTTATAGGAAAAAGCACTGGTGCTGCTGCGTAAAGAATTAACATGGTCATTCTTTTTACGCAGCTGCTTTTTCCTATAAAAGCACTGTCTGCACGGCAAATAAATTTCACATTCACTTTGCCGGCTGACAAAAGGCACATTGCTATTTTGAAAAGCGTGCGCAAAATAGCACTCAAAAATACGCAATGTGTGAATGCAGCCTAAGGCGGAGGAGGAGCGGGGGGCCAGGAGTAGCGAGGGCCATGAGTAGCAGGAACAGGAGGAGCATGGGGCAGGAAGAGGGACAGAGGAGGGGCGGTGAAAGGAGGAGAGATGGAGGAGCAGGGACAAGAGGAGTGCTGACAGGAGGAGAGACAGAGGACTGGGGACAGGAGGAAAGACAGAGGATAGAGAACAGTAAGAGCAGTCACAGGATACACGCTGACAGAAGGAATGGCGCAGGAGCAGGGACAGGAGGAGTGGTGACAGGTGGAGAGACAGAGGAGCAGGGACAGGAGGAGCGGTGACAGGAGGAGAGACAAAGGAGTGGTGACAAGAGGAGAGACGTAGGAGTGGTGACAGGAGGAGCGGAGATAGGAGGAGAAATGGAGGAGTGGGGACAGGAAGAGCAGTGACAGGAGGAGAGACGGAGGAGTGGTAACAGGAGAAGCGGTGACAGGAGGAGAGACAGAGGAGTGGGAACAGGAGGAGTGGTGACAGGAGGAGAGACGAAGGAGTGGTGACAATAGTAGCGGTGACAGGAGAAGCGGTGACAGGAGGAGAGACAGAGGAGCAGGAATAGGAGGAGCGGTGACAGGAGGAGAGATGGAGGAGCGCTGACAAGAGGAGCGGGGAGCAGGAGGAACGCAGGGGAGGAGGAGCACGGGTCAGGAGGAGCAGGGGGCAGGAGGAGCATGAGGCAGGAGGAGCAGGAGGGGCAGGAGGAGTGCGGGGCAGGAGGTACAGGGACAGGAGGAGTGTGGGGCAGGAAGAGAGACGGAGGAGCAGGGACAGCAAGAGTGGTGACAGGAGGAGAGATGGAGGAGCAGGGACAGGAGAAGCAGTCACAGGATAAGCTATAACAAAAGGAAAGATGGAGGAGCGGGGACAGGAGGAGAGGTAACAGGTGGAGAGACAGAGGAACGGGGACAGGAGGAGTGTAACAGGAGGTGCGGGGACAGGAGGAGAGGTGGAGGAGTGGGGACAGAAAAAGTGGTGACAAGAGGAGAGATGGAGGAGCGGTGACAGAAGGAGCGGTGACAGAGAAGCGGTGACCGGAACAGTGGTGACAGTAAGAGAAACGGAGGAGCGGGAACAAGAGGAGCGGGTACAGGAGGAGAGACGTAGGAGCCAGGACAGGAGGAGAAATGGAGGAGCGGTGACAGAAGGAGAGATGGAGGAGAGGTGACATGAGGAGCGGTGACATGAGGAGCGGTGACAGGAAGAGAGATGGGGGAGCAGGAACAGTAGGATTGGGGACAGGAGGAGAGATTGAGGACCGGGGACAGGAGGAGAGACAGAGGAGCGAGAGCAGGAATAGCGCGTACAGGAGGAGAGATGGAGGAGCGGGGACAGGACGAGCGGTGACAGGAGGAGAAACGGAGGAGTGGGGACACGAGTATTGGTGACAGGAGGAGTGATCACAGGAGGAGACATGGAGGAGTGGTGACAGAAGGAGCAGTGACAGGAGGAGGGATGGAGGAACAGGGACAGGATGAGTGGTGACAGGAGGAGAGACGGAGGAGCGGTGACAGGACAAGCAGTGACAGGAGGAGCGGTGACAGGAGAAGCGGTGACAGGAAGAAATACGGAGGAGCGGGAACAGGAGGAGCAGGGACAGGAGGAGAAATGGAGGAGCAGGGACAGGAGGAGAGACAGAGGAGCGGTGACATGAGGAGCGGTGACAGAAAGAGAGACGGAGGAGTGAGAGAAGGAATAGAGCGTGCAGGAGGAGAGATGGAGGAGCGGGGACAGGAGGAGCAGTGACAGGAGGAGAGACGGAGGAGCGGGGACACAAGTATTGGTGACAGGAGGAGTGATGACAGGAGACACGGTGGAGTGGTGACAGAAGAAGCGGTGACAGGAGGAGGGATGGAGGAGCGGGGACAGGAGGAGCCGTGACAGGAGGAGAGACGGAGGAGCGGTGACAGGACAAGCAGTGACAGGACAAGCAGTGACAGGAGGAGCGGTGACAGGAGAAGCGGTGACAGGAGAAGCGGTGACAGGAGAAGCGGTGACAGAGGAGCGGGAACAGGAGGAGCAAGGACAGGAGGAGAGATGGAGGAGCGGGGACAGGAGGAGCAGTGACAGGAGGAGAGACGGAGTAGCGGTGACAGGAGGAGCTGGGACAGGAGGAATGGTGACAGTAGGAGCGATAGAGGAGCGGTGACAGGAGGAGCAGGGAAAGGAGGAGAGATGGAGGAGCGGTGACAGGACGAGAGACTGAGGAACGGGGACAAGAGGAACAGTAACAGGAGTAGAGATGGAGGAACAGGGACAGGAGGAGCGGTGACAGGAGGAGAGACAGAGAAGCAGTGACAGGAGGAGCGGGGACAGGAGGAGAGACGGAGGAGCGGTGACAGGAGGAGCGGTGTAGTTCACTCACGTTGACTGAACAAGTTCTGTCAGTCACAGTATGTCAACTATATACATATTCTCGAATACCCGATGCGTTAGAATCGGGCCACCATCTAGTTTATATATATATATATATATATATATTACCAATAAAGTTGCAGCACTCCAGTCCTTTCATTGCTGCAAAAAAGGTTTATTTACATCACAGCATGGGCAACAGCGACGCTTCGGGTATGCAAACCCTTCTTCCAGCTCTGGAAGGAGGGTTTGCGTACCCGAAACGTCGCTGTTGCCCATGCTGTGATGTAAATAAACCTTTTTTGCAGCAAAGAAAGGACTGGAGTGCTGCAACTTTATTGGTAATTTATATTGGAAACCTTGGCAGGAAGAGGTTTGGTTGCTGGCACCCTCATGTAAGCTCTGTGCTGCTCATACCACATTGTATATTTATATATATATATGTAAATATATATGTATATATATATATATATATATATATATATACTGTATGTTATTTAATTATATATATATGTATATACATACATATATATATATATATAATGTATGTATATACATATATATATAACTAGCTGTGAGCCCGATGCAAATGCATCGGGTGTCTAGAATATTTTTTTTTTTTTTTAGATTTTCAAATAATAATCCAATATAGTAGATAGGAATTTTTTATTTTATTATTTATTTTGTTTTGTTTTTTTACTATTTTTATTATTATTAAATGTATTTATTATTTGTTATTTTATGAAAATTTATTTGTATTAAAATTATTTTATTTTATTTAAAAACCGCATCTGCGGCGCGGTTGCGGTAATCCCCATAGAAAGTATAGGGGGACTTGCGGCAGGTGCGGCAAAACCGCACTTGCCACACCTGCCGCAAGTCCCCCTATACTTTCTATGGGGATTACCGCAACCGCGCCGCAAGTGCTCGCACTCAGCCAGCGACTCGCAATGCGGCGTGGCCATTGCTCGCGCGTGGTGACGTCACAGCGTGACATAGCCACGGCGTTTTCGGGGTCCGACACAAAAATGCCTACTGCAATTATATAGTAGATAGCTACTTTTTGGGGGAGTCCAATACTTTTTTTGGGGGGTCCAATACTTTTTGGGGGGGTCCAATACTTATTGGGGCGCGTTCAATGCTTTTTGGGGTGCGTTCAATACTTATTGGAGCGCGTTCAATGCTTTTTGGGGCGCGTTCAATGCTTTTTGGGCCTGTTCAATACTTTTTGGGGGGCGTTCAATACTTATTGGGGTGTGTTCAATACTTTTTGGGGCGCGTTCAATACTTTTTGGGGCGCGTTCAATACTTATTGGGGCGCGTTCAATACTTTTTTGGGCGCGTTCAATACTTATTGGGGTGTGTTCAATACTTATTGGGACGCGTTCAATACTTTTTGTGGCGCGTTCAATACTTTTTGGGGCGCGTTCAATACTTATTGGGGTGCGTTCAATACTTTTTGGGGCGCATTCAATACTTATTGGGGTGTGTTCAATACTTATTGGGGTGTGTTCAATACTTATTGGGACGCGTTCAATACTTTTTGGGGCGCGTTCAATACTTATTGTGACGCGTTCAATACTTATTGGGGTGTGTTCAATACTTTTTGGGGCGCGTTCAATACTTATTGGGGTGCGTTCAATACTTTTTGGGGCGCGTGCAATACTTTTTGGGGCGCGTTCAATACTTATTGGGGTGTGTTCAATACTTTTTGGGGCGCGTTCAATACTTATTGTGACGCGTTCAATACTTATTGGGGTGTGTTCAATACTTTTTGGGGCGCGTTCAATACTTTTTGGGGCGCCTTCAATACTTATTGGGGTGCGTTCAATACTTTTTGGGGCGCGTTCAATACTTATTGGGGTGCGTTCAATACTTTTTGGGGCGCGTTCAATACTTATTGGGGTGTGTTCAATACTTTTTGGAGTGCTTTGCTGGGCTAAACCTGAATGGTGCACAGGGGGTTAATCACATGAGTGAAGATGTGCTGATTGACTCACTGGGTTGCAGCTGGGAGTGAGTAGGCTGGAACCTGCCAGGTGTCTGAGTGAGGAGAGGAGGATTCAGAAGTTCAGAGCACTGGCATGTGAAGAGGTGCTGGAAGTGATCCGTCCTCAGTGGGTAAGTGATGGGAGCCTACCAGCTGATGTGTGCATGGCAGCCAGTGTCCAAGGGCCAGGCGGTCACAGCTGACTTTGGGACATTGAGGGGGGGGGGGGGCTGTGCGGCCATTGAGGGGGGAGGGGGGGGGTCTGTGCGGCCATTGGGGGGGTCTGTGCGGCCATTGGGGGGGTCTGTGCGGCCATTGAGGGGGGGGGGGCGGGCTGTGCGGCCATTGGGGGGGGGGGTCTGTGCAGCCATTGAGGGGGGGGGGGGGGTCTGTGCGGCCAGTAGTAGTAGTATGATTGATGATGATCTGTGATAGCGACTCGCAATGCTTGCACTACCCAGCGACTCGCAATAGATCCCCATTGAAAGTATAGGGGGAGTTGCGGCAGCTGAGGTAGCGACTCGCAATGTCCTCGCGGCCATTGCTCGCGCTACCTCAGCGGTAAATCGCTAACTTTGTAGCCGGGCCTCTGGGATGATGATGATGATGATGATGATGATGATGATGATGATGATGATGATCTGTGACTCGCAATGCTTGCACTACCCAGCGACTCGCATGGATCCCCATTCAACGTATAAGGGGACTTGCGGCGGCTGACGTAGCGACTCGCAATGGCCTCGCGGCCATTGCTCGCGCTACCTCAGCGGTAAATCGCTAACTTTGTAGCCGACCCTCTGGTTCTATTTTCGGCCAACGACTCGCAATGGCCGCTTCGCGGCCATTGCTCGCGCGTGGTGACGTCACATAGTGACAAAGCCACGGCGATTTCGGGGGCCGACACGAAAATGCCTACGGCAATTATAGAGTAGATTGCCGTAGGCATTTTTGTGTCGGACCCCGAAATCGCCGTGGCTATGTCACGCTGTGACGTCACCACGCGCGAGCAATGGCCGCGAAGCGGCCATTGCGAGTCGCTGGCCGAAAATAGAACCAGAGGCCCGGCTACAAAGTTAGCGATTTACCACTGAGGTAGCGCGAGCAATGGCCGCGAGGCCATTGCGAGTTGCTACCTCAGCTGCCGCAACTCCCCCTATACTTTCAATGGGGATCTATTGCGAGTCGCTGGGTAGTGCAAGCATTGCGAGTCACTA
Source organism: Allobates femoralis (assembly GCA_033576535.1). Lineage (NCBI taxonomy): Eukaryota > Metazoa > Chordata > Amphibia > Anura > Aromobatidae > Allobates > Allobates femoralis. The sequence goes on along the minus strand of JARQOC010000006.1, from coordinate 68,211,664 downwards.
TCACTCATCATCATCATCATCATCATCATCATCATCATCATCATCATCATCATCATCATCATCATCATCATCATCATCATCATCATCATCATCATCATCATCATCATCATCATCATCCTACCCGCACAGACCCCCCCCCCCCCCCTCAATGGCCGCACAGACCCCCCCCCCCTCAATGGCCGGCCGCACAGACCCCCCTCCTCAATGGCCACACAGACCCCCCCCCCAATGGCCACACAGACCCCCCCCAATGGCCACACAGACCCCCCCCCCCCAATGGCCGCACAGCCCCCCCCCCCCAATGGCCGAACAGCCCCCCCCCCAATGGCCGCACAGCCCCCCCCCCCTCAATGTCCCAAAGTCAGCTGTGACCGCCTGGCCCTTGGACACTGGCTGCCATGCACACATCAGCTGGTAGGCTCCCATCACTTACCCACTGAGGACGGATCACTTCCAGCACCTCTTCACATGGCAGTGCTCTGAGCTTCTGAATCGTCCTCTCCTCACTCAGACACCTGGCAGGTTCCAGCCTACTCACTCCCAGCTGCAACCCAGTGAGTCAATCAGCACATCTTTACTCACACACAGACCTGACATGTGATTAACCCCCTGTGCACCATTCAGGTTTAGCCCAGCAAAGCACTCCAAAAAGTATTGAACACACCCCAATAAGTATTGAACGCGCCCCAAAAAGTATTGAACGCACCCCAATAAGTATTGAACGCGCCCCAAAAAGTATTGAACGCACCCCAATAAGTATTGAAGGCGCCCCAAAAAGTATTGAACGCGCCCCAAAAAGTATTAAACACACCCCAATAAGTATTGAACGCGTCACAATAAGTATTGAACGCGCCCCAAAAATTATTGAACACACCCCAATAAGTATTGAACGCACCCCAATAAGTATTGAACACACCCCAATAAGTATTGAACGCGCCACAAAAAGTATTGAACGCACCCCAATAAGTATTGAACGCGCCCCAAAAAGTATTGAACGCGCCACAAAAAGTATTGAACACACCCCAATAAGTATTGAACGCGTCACAATAAGTATTGAACGCGCCCCAAAAAGTATTGAACACACCCCAATAAGTATTGAACGCGTCACAATAAGTATTGAACGCGCCCCAAAAAGTATTGAACGCGTCCCAATAAGTATTGAACACACCCCAATAAGTATTGAACACACCCCAATAAGTATTGAACGCGCCACAAAAAGTATTGAACGCACCCCAATAAGTATTGAACGCGCCCCAAAAAGTATTGAACGCGCCACAAAAAGTATTGAACGCGTCCCAATAAGTATTGAACACACCCCAATAAGTATTGAAGGCGCCCCAAAAAGTATTGAACGCGCCCCAAAAAGTATTGAACACACCCCAATAAGTATTGAACGCGTTCCAATAAGTATTGAACACACCCCAATAAGTATTGAACACACCCCAATAAGTATTGAACGCGCCACAAAAAGTATTGAACGCACCCCAATAAGTATTGAACGCGCGCCCCAAAAAGTATTGAACACACCCCAATAAGTATTGAACGCGCCCCAAAAAGTATTGAACGCACCCCAATAAGTATTGAACGCGCCCCAAAAAGTATTGAACGCGCCCCAAAAAGTATTGAACACACCCCAATAAGTATTGAACGCGTCACAATAAGTATTGAACGCGCCCCAAAAAGTATTGAACGCGTCCCAATAAGTATTGAACACACCCCAATAAGTATTGAACACACCCCAATAAGTATTGAACGCGCCACAAAAAGTATTGAACGCACCCCAATAAGTATTGAACGCGCCCCAAAAAGTATTGAACGCGCCACAAAAAGTATTGAACACACCCCAATAAGTATTGAACGCGTCACAATAAGTATTGAACGCGCCCCAAAAAGTATTGAACACACCCCAATAAGTATTGAACGCGTCACAATAAGTATTGAACGCGCCCCAAAAAGTATTGAACGCGTCCCAATAAGTATTGAACACACCCCAATAAGTATTGAACACACCCCAATAAGTATTGAACGCGCCACAAAAAGTATTGAACGCACCCCAATAAGTATTGAACGCGCCCCAAAAAGTATTGAACGCGCCACAAAAAGTATTGAACGCGTCCCAATAAGTATTGAACACACCCCAATAAGTATTGAAGGCGCCCCAAAAAGTATTGAACGCGCCCCAAAAAGTATTGAACACACCCCAATAAGTATTGAACGCGTTCCAATAAGTATTGAACACACCCCAATAAGTATTGAACACACCCCAATAAGTATTGAACGCGCCACAAAAAGTATTGAACGCACCCCAATAAGTATTGAACGCGCCCCAAAAAGTATTGAACGCGCCACAAAAAGTATTGAACGCGTCCCAATAAGTATTGAACACACCCCAATAAGTATTGAACGCGCCCAAAAAAGTATTGAACGCACCCCAATAAGTATTGAACGCGCCCCAAAAAGTATTGAACGCGCCCCAAAAAGTATTGAACACACCCCAATAAGTATTGAACGCCCCCCAAAAAGTATTGAACACGCCCCAAAAAGCATTGAACGCGCCCCAAAAAGCATTGAACGCGCCCCAATAAGTATTGAACGCACCCCAAAAAGCATTGAACGCGCCCCAATAAGTATTGGACCCCCCCAAAAAGTATTGGACCCCCCAAAAAAAGTATTGGACTCCCCCAAAAAGTAGCTATCTACTATATAATTGCCGTAGGCATTTTTGTGTCGGACCCCGAAAACGCCGTGGCTATGTCACGCTGTGACGTCACCACGCGCGAGCAATGGCCGCGAAGCGGCCATTGCGAGTCGCTAGCCGAAAATAGAACCAGAGGCCCGGCTACAAAGTTAGCGATTTACCGCTGAGGTAGCGCGAGCAATGGCCGCGAGGCCATTGCGAGTCGCTACCTCAGCTGCCGCATCTGCCGCAACTCCCCCTATACTTTCAATGGGGATCTATTGCGAGTCGCTGTGTAGCGCGAGCAATGGCCGCGAGGCCATTGCGAGTCGCTACACTTGCGGCACGGTTGCGGTAATCCCCATAGAAAGTATAGGGGGACTTGCGGCAGGTGCGGCAGCGAGTCGCTGGCTGAGTGCGAGCACTTGCGGCGCGGTTGCGGTAATCCCCATAAGGATTACCGCAACCGCGCCGCATTGCGAGTCGCTGGCTGAGTGCGAGCACTTGCGGCGCGGTTGCGGTAATCCCCTTAGAAAGTATAGGGGGACTTGCGGCAGGTGCGGCAAGTGCGGTTTTGCCGCACCTGCCGCAAGTCCCCCTATACTTTCTATGATGATTACCGCAACCGCGCCGCAGATGCGGTTTTTAAATAAAATAAAATAATTTTAATACAAATAAATTTTCATAAAATAACAAATAATAAATACATTTAATAATAATAAAAATAGTAAAAAAACAAAACAAAATAAATAATAAAATAAAAAATTCCTATCTACTATATTGGATTATTATTTGAAAATCTAAAAAAAAAAAAAAATATTCTAGACACCCGATGCATTTGCATCGGGCTCACAGCTAGTATATATATAATTAAATAACATACAGTATATATATATATATATATATATATATATATATATATATATATATATATATATATATACACTGTATGTTATTTAATTATCAAATTATTTAATTCAAACGCGTTACAACCTGAGTCCAGAATCAGATACACCCAGCATAAAAAGAAATTACATGTGGAAATAAAATTGTCCTCCAATAAAAATTGGGAGTCTCCACTTTTTTGCAGACATTGCAAATAGCCTTAACTTATAGATACCATTTTGTGGGATAATGGAAACCACTTTAGGCTATGTGCCCATCTTGAGTATTTCACAAAACAATCACTGATCTCAGGGAGACCAGTCCAAGAAAACACTGCGGGCAGCCGGCAAAACTCAAACACAGTGAATTCCTAGGTGCATTGTCCCCCTCTTTTTGCATATTTGTATTTCCCAGGAGGCAATGCACCTAGGAATTCACTGTGTTTGAGCGCTTTAGCCGTCTGCCCGCAGTGTTTTCTTGGACTGGTCTCCCTGAGATCAGTGAGAGCTTTGTGTTTTTGGTCTACCAGGCATTGCTCCCACCTAGCCAGAATCCTACTCCACACTGATGAGGGGCAAAGCCCCGAAACAGCTGTCTGTGGATGGATACCTGGCTTTGGTAATTTCCTTGTCATGTCTTTAAACTCGTAAAGAGCTGGATATTGACTGAAAGGGCCACTTAATATGATGGTTATGGTGGTTTCCACAAGGAGCCACCCCATGACTAGGTCCTGCCCTGGAGGGATGGAGGGATGTCTGGCTAGTCCCATGCTTGACACTCCACAGACTCTATTTGCACATCTTGAGTATTTGGCTGCAGAAATTTCTGCACCAAATCCACACGTCATTGCAAAAAAAGGTGCATTTTTTATGTTTTTGCTGCATTTTTGCTGCATTTTTTCCATGCAGTTTCGTGCATTCTGTAGTGGAAAAACACTAAAAGAATTCACATGCTGCAGATATATTTCTGCACCAAATCTGCAAGGGAAAACTAAGCAAAGTGCACAAAATGTCATGATTTTCTTTGCTGGTATAAGTCTTCGCTAGCAGATGTTTGACAAAACTGCACTAAAAATACATAAAATAATTGAAGAAATGAAGTCTGTGCACATGGCCTAAGCCAAAATCTCTCTATATTTTTATTGCATAAATATTAGTATATTCTTCAAAAAGTAAAAATGAATGTGCCATTTCTTTTTGTGTTCTAACTTTACAAATCCATTATGGATACATTACGTTACATGCACAATCTGTCTTATCCACATGGTGTATATGAAAGGTTTCACTTATTACATGCTGTTTATTATATACTATTTTTTCATATTTACTTACATATGTGCTTTCCAAGATTATAATTAAACAGTAATAAAGTTTTCTCTTTTTTCTTCTTTATTTTCATGTTACTTTTATCTAGCACCTGATACCACTGGTAAGTTCTATAGATTTTGTGATAAGAAAGCATTTATACAATAAAAATTGATAAAAACAGACTAAAAAAGTTTAAAAAAAATTGATCAGCCTACAATATCAGTCTCCTGAGTATAACCCCCACAGGTGCAAGGAAAGACCCAGGTAGGCTACACTGGTGAGACTGCATACAATACATATGGGATGTAGCACCTCAAATGAAATAATAAAAATTCCATTTATTAACAAATCATTAAAATAGTGTATTCACACGGTTCAAAACATAAGGGACATATAGCCATAAGACCTTAGGTCGTATGTCCATATGTCCCTTGTGTTTTTAACCATTTTAAGGCCTCTGATGCTATGGCATCCCATTGGCACCCTATGATTATTCTGTGAGGATGGGGATTGGGTGACAGAGGGAGCTCTCTTCCTCTGTCATTCTATTTTGCTTCTACAGTTAATATTGATAGTAAATCTGAGGGATTAAAGGGATTGAAGCTCTTTCTGTAGAGAGTGCTTGCTCCAGATAAGCCAGTCATTCATGAATGAGGAGACCGGGTCATGAAAAATCACTTGACTGGACAGTGCACTATGGCTCGTACCAACATCCAGGGTGCACAGATCTCCATAGTTAGGAAAGACTTCATTGTCTGCAGAACAGAAGCAGTGATTTTAACATGAAATGTGCAAATTTACAGGGTTTTAAAAGGCTTTGTGCTCAGTTTCTACTGTCAGCAATTTGAGCTGAAAAACTACCTTAATGGTATCTTTACACTCCGCTACCGAAAGGTAGAAATCGGCAGGTGTCGGAGACAATTGTACCTTTTACCTTCAAAACACCGTGAAGTGGCGGGGTGTAATTCAGGTTGTACCGTCCTGTCTCTTTGGATACCTGTCTTTCAGCCGTGCTCAAAAACAAGCAGGTATAATCCCTTTGGTAGCGGCGTGTAATCGGGGCACAGGTACGGTATTTGAGTTCCCTGGGGCGTGCCACAGCGTCATGTATACCACGCCCCATCATGGTGGGGGCTACTGTGTACCCATTGGCTGTCCGTGCACAGGGCGGCATATTTAACGATCTGACCTGTCACACTACACATTTGCTATGGCGTCATGTATTCGGCAGCCTCCCTGCGCTGGCTTGCCAATCATGATGTTATTGCATTGTCCAATCACCGTACGAGCGTCGCGTAATACACAACTCTATCACGCCTATGTTGTTACGGCGCACAATATGTACGCCCAGATTCCCTTGTTGTAGCGGCATGTAAATCAAGGAAGGTACTCCACAGAAGGTAACCTGCGGCACCCGTCGGCACTTCCGGGGAACGAAAATACCTTCTGTGGAGCACCTTGTGGCGGCGTGTATTTGCGGTGTCAGGTACCGTTAGGAACTGTTGAAAACGCGAGTGTGCACGTGCGGTGCTTACCTGTTGCTACCCTCGGTAGCGGCGTGTAAAGGTACCATAACAGTTGCATGGTCCATCGTAAAAAAAATAAATTAATTAATTAAAGTTAAATGCCGATTTTTATATAATGATGGAACTGTTAATAAGGAGGTTTAACTATCTTCTTACTACAGTAATAAAATCATCTATGAAGAATGCTGTATGTTGTATTTTATCATTGCCAGACTTGTGCTTTCAGTATTCAAAGTGACACTCCGCAGTGTGAAGCCGCCCTTAGGCAACACTTTCCTGTATACCAAAAAGAGCATGATCCGAATCCCTCATAAGACCCAAACGTAGCAAGAGCAATAAAATCCTCCACAGTAACAAAAGTATCTTTATTAACAATCACAAAATATAACCAGACAGCAAAGTTTGGATTGTATAAGTTAAATAGATCTTTATAAATGCATATAAAACAGTTTATTGGTGACTTACCAAGAATGGTGTGGATACACAAGGGTCAGTGGGTGCTCTCATCGGCTGGCCAGGCCACCTTTACAAAGACCACATAAACCAGGGCTCATCCCACTGAACACCCAAACTCTTTATCTGTGGGAAGAACATTATTTTTTTTTTTTATTTTTTTTTTTTAAACCAGTTGATTTTTATTGAAATTAAAACACTTTACAGGTTATAAACATATAGGCTACAACAGCCTAAAGAATAAAATTACCAACCTATAAGGAAAACCAAGGTGAATTCAGGAGGGGGAGGATGTGTAAGGGGGGGGGAATAAGGAGGCGGGGGGAAGGCAGGCAGTGACCCGGAAGGGTGGGGGGGGGGTAGGAAGGGGAGATGCAGTAGTGAACCAGAAGTACAATGCTGAGATATCGAATATAACAGTATTAGCAAAGCATACATCATTCAAACCAATGTAGGGAGAAAGAGAGGCTCATTTACACAAAGGGGTGTTTTCACCTAAGTAGTTAAATTATTATCCATATTATCATATATTTAATTTGGGATGGACACCGTATTATGGGTAGAGGAAATCCATGAGTCCCACCAGTTAAGGACCTTCGTCCTCTGTGGAAGGTCATGCGCCAACAAAACCTCATGACTCAGGTGGGCGTTTAGGCGGGAGATGGTCTCTGTGAGCAACGGAGTCGTGGGAGACTTCCATCTGGCAGCAATGGACAAGCGTGCCGCTATAAGGACAATTGAGATCATAGGTCGGAGGATAGTGGGTAGGGAGTGTAGGCCAATGCCCAGGAGTGCCATGGGGGCAGAGAGAGTGAGACGTAGACCCGTCAGCGAGTGTAATAGTGACTCAACTGCTTTCCAGTACGGTCGAATATGGGGGCAGGTCCACCAGACATGTGCGTCAGTGCCCGGTGAGCCACAAGTCCTCCATCAAAGGGAGAGATAGTGGAGGTTGAACGTCCAAACCTTGCCAAGCGGTATGGCGTTAAGTACCAGCCCAAAGACAGCTTTTTGAATTGCTCCAGATGGTTTATGCATTGAGTGTATTTGGCAACATGTCTCGAGGCTCTGTGCCAGTCCTCAAGGGGGGCTGAGAATTCAAGCTTGGCCTCCCAACGGGTCATGTAGGGGAGTTTGGAAGTTGCTCGCGCCGCAGTTAGGGCTTTATAGATGATAGACACACCCCGCTGGGAGCAACCAGTCTGTTTAAAAAGGGATTGGAGAGTCAAGTCAATCGAGGAGGGGTCCCATGAGGGCAACGAGAGGGAGTTCAGAAAGTGTTTGACCCGTATGTATGAGAAACAAGTCCTGGCCGGGAGAGGGAATTTAGATCTCAGGGTAGCAAAGGGGGTCATCTCATTCCCAGAGAAAATGTCAGACAGAAGCAGAATACCCGCCTCCCTCCAGTTTCGTAGAGAAATGTCTACCATGCTGGATTCCAAGGCTTGTATGGAAATGTACTTGGAGAGGTAAGGGAAATGGATTTTTGCTAGAGGATACCATATTGCCATTAAGGCCTGCATAGACTTCAGAGGCGTAGGCGGAGGACAGGACGAGAGATAAGACATCTCTAAGAGAGTCTTTGTAGAACGAAAAGGAGAAAGGTCAGCTTCAATCTGTAGCCAGCCAGAGGTCGGTTCCATAGACCACCAGATTTTGGCGACATTCAAGTGTATAGCTTTGTAATATGTCAAGATGTCCGGCATCCCCAAGCCCCCCAAAGCGGTAGGCAGGGAGAGCGCAGATAGAGCTATTCGGTGAGGTTTGTTACACCACACAAATTTCCCAATGAGGGACTGAAACAGGTTCAAGTATCTCCTGGGAAGGGTCAGGGGAACACAACGAAACATATAGATTAATTTCGGTAGCATCATCATCTTGACTAAATTTATTCTGGCTATCCAAGACAGTTGGGTCTTAGTATATTCAGCGCAGAGAGATTTCAGCGAGGAGACCATCTCTTCGCAGTTAACCATAGCCAAGCGTGTGATAGAGACAATTTGGATGCCCAGATATTTAAAGCCACTGGTGGCCCATAGGAAAGGGAACTGCGAGCGGAGCACAGATTGCGTAGCAGGGGGCAGGTTTAAGGGAAATAAAGAGGATTTAGTAAGATTCAGTTTATAGAAAGAGATTGCAGAGAATGTTGAAAGGAGAGAAACCACAGCTGGGACAGAGACCAAAGGGTTCGTGCAAACGAGAAGGACATCATCCGCATAAAGAGAAATCTTATGCTCAACCTGGCTCGTGACCACTCCTGAAATATCAGGGTGTGCCCTAACCGCTGCTGCCAACGGTTCCATCACCAGAGCGAATATAAGAGGAGAGAGGGGGCAGCCCTGTCTTGTCCCGTTGGATATGTCAAAGGCAGAAGAGGTAAAACCCCCCGTCTTAACATAGGCGCGGGGAGAAGAGTATAATGCAAGTATTCCAGAGCGGAAACCACCGCAGAAGGCAAACTTATCCAGGACAGCTGCCAGATACCCCCAGTGCACTAGATCAAACGCTTTCTCGGCATCAAGGGAAAGAAGAGCACTGGGGGTCCCTCTCTGCTCAAGGATCTCCATGAGGTCCACGACCCTCCGAGTAGCATCTCTCGCCTGTCGACCAGGAATAAAGCCCACTTGGTCTGGGGCGATCAGGGAGGAGATAACGGTCTGAAGGCGGTCCGCAAGCAGCTTCGCGTAAAGTTTAATATCGCAATTTAAAAGGGCTATTGTGCGATAATTGGCCGTGAACGTAGGAGATTTGCCAGGTTTGGGGATGGTAGTAATGGCCGCTGTCAGACCTTCCGGCCTAATACATCCCTCTCGCTGCCAGAACCCGAATAGCTTTAATAAGCGAGGAGCCAGATGGGGAGCAAAGGCAGAATAATACATATATGAGAAGCCGTCCGGCCCAGGAGCAGAGCGTTTTTTAGCCAATCGGATCGCATCCAAAACTTTCGTTAAAGAAAAGGGCTTGTTTAGATACATCTGCTGCTCGGTGGATAGGCTAGGAAGATGAAGAGACGAAAGAAAGGAGGAAATTGCATCAGAGGAGGGTTGGGGAGTAGAAGGCGAATTGGAGAGATTATATAATTCAGAATAGTAATCACGGAATTGTTCTGCAATTTGAATTGGGTTGCGTATATGGTCACCAGATTGGGAGAGAAGAGAGGAGATCCTAGAACGCCTCTCTAGTTGTTTGACTCTACGTGCCAAGAGGGTCCCGGCTCGGTCGCCCATCCCGTAGTATCGGGCCCGTGTCTTCTTCAGCTGATGTTCAACCCTGGAGAGGAGGAAGGTGCGTAAACGCAAGCGTGAGTCAGAGAGTGCGGTAAGAGTTTTTGGATCGGAGGTAGATAAATATGCCCTCTCGAGTGTCTTGACCTCCTCTGTCAGTGAATTAAGAGAGTTAGTAAACGATTTCTTAGCAAGAGCTGCCATTTTAAAGCAGTGCCCGCGGATAACCGCTTTGTGAGCGAACCACAAACCATCCAGAGCAATATCAGGGGTATCATTTAATTCAAAAAACTCTTTAATGTGTGAGGAGAGGATCTCTTGGTTTTTCGGGGATGTGAGCAGGTATTCATTCAGTCTCCAGGGAGGCCTAGGTAGGTGAGGGGATGAGTCCGCGATCAGTAGGGAGAGAGGAGCATGATCTGACCAAGAGATAACATCTATATCTGCAGATAGACATAGAGGTAGAAGGGAGTTATTTACCAAAAGGAAATCAATCCAACTAAAGGTTTTGTGTCTGGGTGAGAAAAACGTATAGTCTCTCTCGTTGCCATGTAGATATCTCCATATATCATGGAGACCCGCAGACGCGATTATAGTAGATAGATCTGTACGGTAGGAATTAGGTGAGAAACAGTCTAAACTTTTAAGAAGTGGGGCATTAAGATCACCTGGCCCTCCACAGACGACACATAAGTCTCCAGCAAATTTCTAATAAATTTAAGTTGGTTTTCATTAGGGGAGTAGACAGCGAATAGGGTATAGAGTATTCCATTCAGCTTGGCAATAAGCAAAAGAAACCTGCCCTCAGGGTCAGAAACCGTTTTGATCAGCTCAAATGAGAGCGATGAACTGATGAAAATTGCCACCCCCGCTCTTTTCCCAGTAGCATTGGAAAAGAATTGGTGTGGGTAATGTGGGGATGCCACACGCTTATTATCTCCCTCAAGGAGATGTGTCTCCTGCAGGAATACCAGGTCTGCATGAGACTTTTTAAGTTGAGTGCGTAAAAGCGATCTCTTTTGGGGTGAGTTAAGCCCGTTTACATTAAGTGCCAAGACTGATATAGGCATGGTAACTAATGGAGTAACAATAGCATAACCAAAATTGCAAATACATATGAGGAAATAACTGCATCAGGGAAAGGGGTTGAGGGAGTAAGGGGTCAAGGGACTGTCTGACAGAAACATCAACCCCTGCCGCCGGAGCCCAGTGTGGCCGGGTAAGCAGGGGTGCAGTGTCAGAAAGCAAAAACAGGGAAAACAAACAATATAAAAACAATCCAAGAGGGACCAAAAAGGGACCCTTAATGAACTGCGGTCTAATTAGGTCGCAGTTGCGATGTAAAAACATCGCAATTAGGAGCGTAAAAAGTCGCTCGAAGGGGGCAGCGTTTTCCCTCAGCCGTAGGATCATAGTTGGAGAGTGTGAATGATGAGAGAAGAGTTGAAGGGGGGAGGAGTAGGCAGGGGAAGAGAGCTAGAAAGAGAAAAGAAGGAGAGAGTAGATCCCACGACCTGAGGGGAATCACGCAGTGGCCAGGAAGGCGAGCCCCAGGAGAACCGTCAGAAAATATTCGGCCCAGACGGCCAGTGGACGGAGTAAAGAAGATCAGGCGACGTCCCACTCCGAATCCACCTTCTTGCGTCGCAGACGGGATTTTGGCTGCTTCTCCCGCGGGTCACGTCGGTCCTGCGAGGTCGGAGTAACGAAGTCCGCCGGGAGCAAGTCCCACTTTTTCAACAGCTCCTCTGCACGTGAAGGAGATGGGCAAACATGAAAAGTGTCGTTCCTGCGAATAATAAGGCGCGTTGGTCGTCCCCAGTGGTACGAGATGTTTTGGTCTCGGAGGATGGCAGTGTAGGGCTTATATGCCCGGCGTAGCGCCAATGTTCCTGGCGACAGGTCCGGAAAAACCTCTAGATCGGCGAACCGATCCGAAAGTGTCGGAGATCGACGTAGAGCTCTCAAAAAATCCTCCTTTGTCTTAAAGAAGTGGATCCTTGCTATGACCTCTCTAGGTAGATCGGAGCGCACCCCAGGAGGCTTCCGGAGGCGGTGGATGCGATCAATTTTAAAGTCTCGTGGGTCTAGCTCCGGAAGAACCTCTTTCAGAAAATCGGTGAGCAGGCCCCGTAGATCAGAGTCCGGAATCGCTTCAGCGACACCTCGGAGACGGACGTTGTTCTGTCGATTCCGGTCTTCCATGTCGTACGCTTTGGCCTGTGACGCCAGCATATCGTCCTGGAGACGCTCGTGGTCATCGATGAGGTCGTTATGGGAGCGGACCAGTTCAGCCATTTTGGCTTCCAAGTGATCTGTTCTCCCGCCCAACTCCGTCACCTCGCCCCTCAGATCTTCCACCATCTCCCGCATGTCGTCCTGGAGCGACGTCCGCAAGTCGGTAAGGAGGTCTGTCATGAGGGACTTCATTAGGGAATAAGTGACCGGGGAATCAGGAGAGGGCTGTCCAGGTCTTGTCTCCAGTAGTTGTTGTTGGCGGTGGGAAGCGCGCTCGGCTCTGGGGAGGGAGGCGCCATTTTGGAGGCCATAGCTGTGTCAGGGGGGCCCACTGTAAAGTAGTCTGTTACTCGCCTGGGAAGTGCGGGATGCTGCAATTTCGTCTTTCCCATCGGTGCTCGGGTGGTTGACGGTGGTACCAGAGGGATTTTTGATTGTGGTGGTCGTCTGGAATGCTGGTTAGATCGCTTTATTCTCCCAGTGCTCGGGAGCTCCCGGCTTATGCGACCTTCCTCATGTGGACCTAGGCCACGCCCCCGGAAGAACATTATTTTGACAACACAGGGTGAGGGAACCACACATTGGTTAGACTTTATTTGATCTCCAACAGTCAAAGGCAAATAGCACATACGGTACCCAGCAAAAATACACAATTTAAGCAACAGAGCTTCACCTTTGCTCTCTCTCACCAGGGATTAGAATATTCATGCCTTTTGGGCTTCCAGGGCCAAGTACCCCAGTCCAACAGCACCCCACTTATAACAGCAAACTTAGGAAGCTAACTGAGCACAGCAAGTCTGTAGCTAGGTGACCAAAGTGTCCCAACCTTGGAATATTTCAGCCGAATCCTAGGATTGTAGGCTGAACTCCTGTAGAATATGATCAATTTGCGATCCTCTAGTCGGAAACCCTAGGCTGAGGTTATGAACACGCAAAGTAATCCTCTAACCAGAGCCAAAGCCCGTAGGCTGAGGTTATGATCTCCTAACCAGGTTCGAAGCCGCTAGGCTGAGGTTATGATCTTCTAACCAGGATCGAAGCCGCTAGGCTGAAGTCATGTAGCAGATATATATCTACGGGTGACTGAGGCACGTCATTTTTATTCCCCAAGCATACAGTACTTTCAAGAATAGGAATAGCTTGCGCGTCTATGCAAATTGCATAAAATATGTACAGAAGTGCCTGCTCTGGCTGCAAAAGCTGATGGGACTTCAGAGGGTGTTATTAATAAAGTAGAAGGTTTAAACATTAATGCAGACCCTCACCAGGTCCCCAGAATGTAGATACATGTTCCCAATAAATTTTAATGACAATTACACACAATTAACATTGGGCACAAACCCTGTTTCTGAGACAGAATTGATGTATTTGGTGCGAATAAACCCACAGCAAGAATTGACATGCTGCAGATTTTTCCTGCACTACGGCTAGGGTCACACTTGCAGTTTTTTCATGCTTTTTTGGAGACCTGTGTTTTTAAAACAGCATGTAAAAACGCACCCATAGGCCCCATGCAAAAAACCCATGCCCTAATAGCAAAAATGCATGCCTTAATAGCAAAAATGCATACCTAAAGTGCCATGCGTTTTTGGCAAGAGTTTTTGCTCTTATGTGAGTAGCTGACATCAAAAATGCATGCAAAAACATTACATTAGTACCATTTAGTACCATCCAAAAATGCTTGTGTTTTCCATAGGGTCCCATGTTAAAAAAAGGATGCGTTTTTAAAACTGCACCAAAAAAAAGTTCATGAACTTTTTTGGGTGCTGATTCAAAAACTCATGTACAAACTCATGGGTGGCTTAAGGCACCTAAAAAAATGCATGCAGAAATGAAAAAAGCATGCAGAAACGCATGCTTTATTTTAAGGCACCAAAAAAACTAATGCTAAGTGTGACCCTAGCCTAAAATATGCTGCATACCTGGTGCATATTTTAGTGGCAGCATGTGGACAGGATTTAGCAAAGCCCATAGCTTTTGCTAGGGATACACGCTGCTGCAAATTTGGTGCAGATCTGCTGCGTATAAGCAGAAGATCTGCACCAAATACGCAGCAAAGTATGCATCATGTGAATTGGTCCTTAGGCAAATTAGTAATTCATTGGCAAGATTCAAATTGTTGTGACTTTTTGCCCCTTAAACTAGCTATATACATGTGGTGACTATTCAAGCATGTAACCAACAACTTTCACTTCCAACTCTCCAATGGTTATGAAATTGTCTTAGGCTAGGGTCACACTTGTAGATTTCCATGCGCTTTTGGAGACTTGCGTTTTCTGAAAACGCATGCCAAAATGCACCCATAGGCCTCCATGCAAAAAACGCATGCCCCAATAGCAAAAACGCATGTCTGAATGTACCATGCGTTTTTGGGTGCGTTTTTGGCTCCGCACCAAAAAATACTGCAAGCAGGGTTTTTTGGTACGTTTTCAAAAACGCTTGCGTTTTCATAACATGGGGCCCTATGGGAAACGCATGCGTTTTTGAATGGCACTAAATGGTACCATGCGTTTATGCATGCGTTTTTGCATGCATTTTTTAAGGGGCCCCACACCTATCAGCAAAAATGCAGGTAAAAACGCAGGGTGTCAAAAAAACCCTTAAAAAACACATGCCAAGTGTGACCCTAGCCTAACACTTTGTTCATCTCTGCGGCAGCAGGGTTGAACAAAGTATACGGTAACCGCATTGCTCAGGATTACACATCCCGGAGCAATCCGGTTACCGCATTGCGGTTCAAGAACACATTTTTGCAAACAGATGTGTCTGAAGGCAATTGCGGTTACCGCATCTGGATCTGGATGCGGTCACTGCAATTACCTTTCAAAGTGTGACCCCAGCCTAATGCTAGGGTCACACTTCAGGTTTTTTTTACAAAATCTGATCCGGTTTTAAGCTTTTAAAAAGCTCAAAACCAGATCAGGAAATGCTCCTCATAGGAGCCTATGATAAAAACCCGATTGCTTCACAAGTAATCCGGTTTCCGTCTCCGGCTCTGCAGCCTGCGTGAAAAATCATGCAGCCTGCAGTTTTCAGAGCGGTTTTAACATCCACATTGGGGGAACCGGACTGCTCAGGATGTGTAATCCTGAGCAATGCGGTTTCCGCATATGCTTTGCTTATCCCGGCTGCCGGCGGGATAAGCAAAGTGCTCTGTGTTTAGTTAAACTATTTATTTGATTAATAAATGTTTGTACAATGTCTCTAGGGGGTGCCCAGTCCCCCTAGAGACCTTCCACCCACTCAGGGGCGATATAATGGTCTAATCACCTCTGTACAGCAGCTGCCTCCTGACAGCTGCTGTACAGTTTTATGAATGAAAGAGCCGGGCTTCTCAGAGCGGCGCGCATACTATTGCTATTGGTATAGTATGTGCACCACTGTCTGAGGTCCTGAAGCCACTTACAGTAAGATCTATGGGCAGCGCTGTACAGAGGTTATATTTTTTACTGCACACTATATTGTATAGTGTGTATAGTGTATTTTGTATAGTGTGTATAGTGTATATTGTATAGTGTGTATAGTATATTATTATTTGTTTATCTATCAAGGTTTACTTTCTGTCTTTATCTTGAACTACAAAATTTTGCTTGATTTTTTCTAGTTAGATTGAAAGCTCTTCTGACTGCATTTCTCTCTCTTTATTGTAGCATTGAATTGTGAGTTTAGAATGACTCGGCCATCAGATTACATATCCAGTTATTGGTACTCATCAAGTTTTTGTACTTGGATAATTGAGGTCCCATATGGTCGTGTTGAACTATTCTTCAATTATATATCGTAAGTAATGTTTATTTCTCCACATATATTTACCTTTATAAACCCCCCATGTCTCCTTTTTACCTTCTTCCCAACACAACACTTTAAGATTTCACGAATAATATATAATTACTAGGGATGGGCGAGTATACTCGCTACTATTCGGCACTCGCTGAATAGTAGCGGTATTCGATTACTCGCTACTCGCCGAGTAAATTAGGATTACTCGGGAGTAGCAAGTACTGAATACTTTTGCAGTGTATCAGTAGATACACTGCAAAAGTCCTGTAAAAGAGAGAAAAAGTTGTTAAAAAATAAAAAAATCGGATACTCACCTTAACCGACGGCTGTACCGGGACCGGCCGATGCACATCTATTCATGGAAAAGGACCTTTCCCTCTCTCAGCCAATCAGATGGCTGGGAGAGATCTGGCCAATCAGATGCCGCCACGTCACAATGACGCAATCGCTAGCAGCCACCTGATTGGCCAGATGGAAAGGTTCTCTCAGGTGCACCAAGTACCTTTCCATCTGGCCAATCAGGTGGCCGCTAGCGATTACGTCATTGTGACGTGGCGGCATCTGATTGTCCAGATCTCTCCCAGCCATCTGATTGGCTGAGAGAGGGAAAGGTCCTTTTCCATGAATAGACGTGCATCGGCCGGTCCCGGTACAGCCGTCGGTTAAGGTGAGTATCCGATTTTTTTATTTTTTAACCACTTTTTCCCTCTTTTACAGGACTTTTGCAGTGTATCTATTGATACACTGCAAAAGTATTTGGAATCGCTATACTCGCAATGAGTAGCGAGTACTGCTACCTACTTGTTGCGGGTATAGCGATTCGAATAGTAAGGTATTCGCCCATCCCTAATAATTACCTTATTTGTTTATCTTACTATTTAAATTCATTTTGTTTTTTTCCTAAACAGTATGAGAACCAATGGTGGAGATTGTAATTCTGAATATGTGACAATATATGATGGATATCCTTGGAATTCTGTTGTACTTGGAAAGATTTGCCAGCCTCCAGGCCGGAGGTTTTACTCATCATCTAAGGTCATGACCCTGGAATTTGTTAATCGGGACTTTGGTGGACAGTTTTCAGCTTATTATCAATCAGACAGTCTGCCTTCAGGTAATATGAGAAATAATACATTTAAAAACAATCTGTCAGTGGGTTTTTGCTACATCATCTGGGAGCAACATGGTGTAGGCAAAGAGACCCTGAATCCAATGATGTATCACTTATGGCCACTTTAAACGTCCCAACATTGTTCCGATATTGTATACAACGGCGCGGGAGCGCGCATTTTTTGGGCAGAAATCCAAGATTGCGTAGGAGATGTTACACAGCGCGATATCGGCAGGCAACACAACTGCGATGTCTACGCCCCCTTGTACGAGTGACCCAGGAACGACCATTTAACATGGGCGAGAATAGGGCAAGTTATACTCCAAATCGTTGTTGGGCTGTCACACAGCACGATCCTGCCAGATCGTCCATCCAATATCGGGCAGTTGGAGAACCTGCTCATTTCTCCTCCGATATCGTTTTGGCATCGTTCTTGCATCGAATTGGACAATTACATCATACAACGCATGAACGATATCGGGGCCAACGCACGAACCACGTGACTTTTTATCGGAGTTGGACACCGATATCGGGAAGTGTAAAGTGGCCTTATGGCCACTTTACACGTCGCAATATTGCAACGCAACATCGATAAAAAGTCACGTGGTGTTGCTGTTGCAGTTGATATCGTTTGTGCGTTGTGTCGTGTAAATGGGCAATGCGACTCGAAAACAACCTAACTACGATGCTGCAAGAAGATTGTGCAAGCCCTTCAACCATACAATATTGTATATGCGATGTGGCAGGATCGTGCTGTGTGACAGTGCAACTACAATTTGGAGCGCAACTTCCCCAATTTACTCCAATGTTAAATGGTTGTTCCCTGGATTGCTCATACCCAGCACAAATAAGGGGCGTACACCATCGTAGTTGCGTTGCCTGCCGATATCTCCCTGTGTGACATCTACTATGCGGTCTTGGACAAGTGCCAAAAACGTGCGCGCTTCCGTGAAGTTGTATGCAATATCGGAACGATATTGTGACGTGTAAAGCGGCCATTAGAGTACGGGGTGCAACGTTTCTGGCACAATTAGGGTTTTTAGGGTTATCGTGTATCAGAGCTAAATGTCGATAGACAGTGATGTGATAATCACAAAAGGGGGTGTGCCGAATTGGCTGACCTTTAGCTAACCTAGTCCTGAAGATGAAACAAACATTACAGGTAAAAAGCATCACACAGTCTGGTAAGAGATGCTTCACTATATGTTAACCAATAGAGTGTGCTGTCTTCTGATTACAAAGCAAAAACTGCTGATATATTCTCTTTAAAGGTACAGTTACACACAGAGATTTCTGTGCAGACATTGCTTGCAACTCACTGGTTGAAGTGAAATCATGGACACATTGTTCCATTTTGTTGCCGTGTACAAATGTAACAATGTGTCCATGATTTCACTGCAATCAGTGAGTTGCAAGCAATGTCTCCCAGAGATATCTCTGTGTGTAACGGTACCTTAAGAGGATTCCCAGCATTCTGTTTATTTTTTTAAGTATGGGTCAATGTAAAATAAGAAAATAAGGCATATTTGCCTGCTTGTACCCAGTGGATCTACAGTAAGCTGCTCAATTGAGTGACACTGGTTCTGGAAGAAATTGCTGCGCTGTTCAGATGTCATAGTCGCTAATACCTGTGATTGGTACAGTGCATTATTGTAGATAAATTAAATCCAATCATACAATGTTCCAGTGACCCAACCTCTGCAGCTAATCACCAGCTTGAGTGGTCTTTATAACATCTAGACAGCACAACCATCGCTTCTCAAGCCAGCAACAACCACTTTAGTGTCCACTGTTGGATCCATAGCAGATGAGCATACATCAATTTGTTATTCTAGAACAATCTTTGCTGAATTTAATTTTTTTAATAATGCCAGACAATTCTTGATGATGACATAATTTGATTAAAAAAATACTCAATAGTTATCTGCGCTGTTATTAATCCAAGCGTTTTATCATTAATTGTTAAGTTTCTACAGAACAAGTGAAAATCAATCTGAATCCAATATTCAGACAAGACACAGATTAAATAATTATATGTGAATGTAAAGGTGTAATGAATAGAATAAAATGGATCAGGCAAAATTCTAATTCACATCGATTTTCACAGGAAATTTGATTTGAGAAACTATTCTCCATGAATTGAATCTCCTTTTATGCTCTGAAGAGTACCGTCACACGCCGCAATCTCGCTGGCGATAAGTGTAATCCTGAGCAATCCGGTTACCGGATAGTTTGCTCATCCCTGCTGCTGCAGGGATGAGCAAAACTGTTTCTGTGTTTGTTTAAACTTTTAAAAATTTGAATTAATAAATGTTTCTATAATGTCTCTAGGGGTGCCCACTCCCCCTAGAGACCTTCCACCCCTCAGGTGGCATATAATGGTGGAATCAGGTATGTACAGCAGCAGCCTCCTGACAGCTGCTGTACAGTTTTATGAATGAAAGCGCCGGGCTCCTCTGAGAGCGGCAGGCATACTATAGCTATTGCTATAGTATGTGTGCTGTGTCCGAGGTCCTGAAGCCATTTACAGTAGATCTATGGGCAACACTGCCCATAGATCTACTGTATAAAATCTTGTATAAAAATCTTGTGTAACCCATGAGTGGCATATTAAAGTTTGCAAACCAAAATACAATATTGTCAGGATAAATAAGAAATCCTCCTACATTATATATTAAAGGGGTCCATTTCATTACAGTTTAATATAGGGTTTTCCCCATGTTGCATGTGTGCCAAAAACGTATTGCAAATGCTTAAAAATGCACCCATTGATTTAAATGGAAAACGCATTGAAAACGCAAGTAAAAAGCATGTCATTTTATGCCAATGCAAAACACGTGTGTTTTGCAAACGCAGCCCAAAACGTGTCCTGCAACGTTTTGGGCTGCATTTGCAAAAACGCATGCGTCTTGCATTTGCATAAAATGACATGAATTTTTACTTGCTTTCAATGCGTTTTCCATTTAAATCAATGGGTGCATTTTTGCATGTATTTCATTGTGTTTCTATGAGTTTTTGCAGTGCAAAAACATAGTACATGATAAATTAACCCCAGGATAATCTTTTTTCTGTTTCCATTGTCCACTGGTAGTGCCAAGATTAACCCCTTGTCTTTCCGAATTTAGATGCTTAACATGGTGGGGGTCTGCAAACTGCCTTGGTTAGCTTTTTGAATGGGCATGTCTTGCACAAACTATATCAAGTGAGCAAATTGTTTCATTGTTATACCCATACTCCTTGAATAAGGACATTTTTGTGCTCCTTGTCTCTGCAGTCTACACTACAATTTTTCATGTTGGGGAGTTTATTTTGGTTTTGATTGACAGCACTCACTTTGCACACTCACACTGCCTGAGCCTGTTTGCATGAAAATAGCATCAGCACCGGCATGCATTCTGTATATGCATGAATGGAGGAGAACAAGCTTGACCCCTATGTGCGCATGCCACTGACACTGCATGTGCGCAGTCAGGGGGACGCAGTGTGAGTGCTCATGTATACATGGGGGTGAGATCAGTCAGTACTCATTCAGGGAAGAAACAGGTGGATATTACAGATGAGCAAACCTTTTGAAGTTCAGATTCAGTTTGGTTCGTCAAATTGGCATGTGCTCACCAAATTGTTCGAAAAACAGTTGTAGAACTTCCGAACCATATTAAAATCAATAAGAGGCAAAATCAAGGTAATAAAAAACACCTTCAAAGGGGCCCATGGTGCTCAGAAAGCCTGATAAATTCAAGAAACACTCAACAAAAACACCCCAAGAAAAGCCTCCACATTTCAAACAATTAGGCCCAGACACCATGAAAGTGGCATCAATTGACCCAGAGTAAAAATAATAGAATAGCTCAGCCAGCATGCATGGCACAGGGTCTGGAACACAGCCTGGCCCTGCATTTCAAGGTTACATGTTCATTAATAACAGGTGGATGAGTGACACGTGTAGGCATCATGCTCAGAGAGCCTTGCAAAATTCAGGAAACAGACAAGGAGACCCCCAAGATGAGTCTCCACACTTTAAAGATTAGGCTCAGATACCACCAATGTGGCATCAATTGACTGAATAAAAATTGTATAATGGAGAGATCAATGCAGCACACCACCAGCAGTGCTGAAAACACATTCTGAGAGAACGCTGGCTGCCGGGAATGAGAAAACTTCTAATGTGTGACTGGTGAGCTCAGGCCACTCCCCATTTTTGAAGCCCACAATGCAAAAGGGTCTAACCCACCCCGATGAGATGAATATTGAGTTTGAGACACTCATGCACCATCCAGGCGTTTAGGATAGCGATGTTTGAAAAAAGTTGTGTCAAAACGACTCCCAAGTAATTTGCTTCCCGACAGTTAAACAAGCTGCTGCTAATGTTTTCTGTGCTGATGACTTGATGTCCCCCCGGGTTTGGAAGTGTCGATCTCCGATGCCTTCTGTGTCACCTCAGTTGCTGTGGTTGGGGAAAACCAGATCCTAAGATTGTCTACAATGATTTTTTTTATACTCCAGCATGCGTGTGTATCCCTAACCAGGTGTGGGAAGCCTCTGGCTAAAATTTACTCTTGTACCGTTGGATTCAACAGTGTGGCAACCCAGTAGTCATTGCTAATTGAATCCTAACAATACGGTCATCATGTTGCAGATGCAACAAGAAGGCTCTCATGTGTTTGATACATCCATCAGTCCCAAGTCCTTGTTGTGTTAGTGGCGGGTAACAATCGAGCTTCCTTCGTTTGTCCTCCCCTGCCAACCTTATACAACTGAGAGGGAATCATTTTTTCCTTATACTCTAACTGTTGCCCATAATCTCTTCATACTTGTCCTCCTCCAATTGGTCATTGGATTCTGCACCTTCACTACCTGTTTGTCTGATACCATGAGCCCCCTCTGGCACTGTACTCCTCCTGACTGTGTGTCAAGAGTCCAGACCTTATAGATATTGATCTCCTTTTTGCATCCTCCTCTTTTTCCTCCTTCCTCCTCCACAACCTCATCCCACACACTTTTGAAAGTTTGCTCCAGTATGTAGATGACTGGAATAGTGATGCTGATGATAACATCATCAGCGATCACCATCTAGTAGCCATTTTGAAACTGTGCAGAAGAGTGTAGAGGTCCTTGGTCTGTTCCCACTTTATATCTGTCATTTGCATCACATTTGGCTCGCTTTGAGTCACTGTACGTGTCATGACATACTGCACCAGGGCTGGTCACTGCTGCCACAGTGCAGAGCAGTGGAACATGTGCAGAGCAGAATTCCACCATATCGGTACATCAAATATTAAATGAGTAACTGGTTGTGCGAAAGACCTTTGAAGCTGTTCTTTCATTAGTCGGTGAGCCACAGGGTGTGAATGGCGAAAGTGAGCAGCTGATCCACGCTGGGATAGTGGCATAGGAATTGCTGGACCTGGATAACCAGGCTGAGAATGTGATCCATGCAAGGCAAATGTGAAAGATTGTGCCATTATCGCACACAGCCTTCCCTGGTTTCAGGTTTAGCAGAGACATCCTTTGGTGAAACTCTTCCTGCATAGCTGTCCACAAGTCTTCAGCTGTGTAACTGACATCTCCAAGGCTTTTTAATTTCAACACTGTCTAATGGAAGAGAGCCATGGCTGCGCAGTAAAGAGGTGGGGGGATTCTATCTGAACTGTTGAAACTTTAAGGGGATTTGAGAGCACAGCTGGAGGTCCTAGAGGAGGCGGAGGAGGCAGAATCAGTGAATATGGATGTTTGTCCCAAAAGTCTTGGTGATTTCAAGACTTGGGGAGCAGTCCCTTCCCTGCCTGGCCCCACAGCCACCTGAGTCACCCTGTGCCCAGTCAATGAGATTTAATGCCCCTAGCCATGTTTGCTCATATATTTAAAGAGGACCAACCAGCAGGTTTTAGGGATATGAAGTGAAGGCAGTTCCTGACAGGCACAGGGATACTGAGTGCAAGCATACCTTTACTCCAATGATTATATGTATGAATGTAAAGATTAATGATATAGAAGTCCTTAGAAAGTGTATAGCAGGGGAGGGAATATGCATTAGTATAAAAGGGGCTGGGTTTCTTTGTATTACTGCCCTGTTCTCTCTAAGTCAAACCCTCCCCCCTCCCTCTCTCTGCTTGACTGTGATCTCTCAAGCAGGAGAAGCTTTCCCCCCCCCAGTCTCCACATGTCCTGATCTGTCTCCTCTCACAGATCTGGACAGATCCCTGCTATTTTTTTGTATATATCTATGATAGGAAATGAGCTAAATCATATATATGGTTATTAATTAAATGATATTTAATCCCTGCTATTGTCAGCACATATCACAGGATGGGGATCTGTCTATGGAACATGCTGGGAGTTACTTATTTAGGTAATATTTTATCTTTTAGACCCTTCATCCCCCCTATTTTAATTTTCTGAGATAATGACCCTTGTGTCTTCATTGGCTGTATGCTATAACTATCAACATTGACAGAAATAGGCACTTCAAATAGATCACTCTACTTGTAATGACTCTATTTAATGTGTTTCACTTTTTGCATTGAGTTACTGAAATAAATTAACTTTTTGATATTCTAAATTCATTGAGATGCACTTGTAGAACAAGGAAACCTGAGAGTGTCATTCATAATTTATAAAGATTTTCGATTTGCAGAGAATCGATTATTCCCAAATTAAAATTTTCCTGTGTCAAATTTGGCAAAGCAGGTGAATTACATTTTTTATAGATTTATTCATCTCTAGTATATGCTTGTATATACTGTATTTTAATTAAATGCAATAACAAGCATAAAATGTTCCTCTGCATTATCCTCAGAATGTATAGTATAAGTTGGATGCATGATTGCTGTATATTATCAGAGACATATCGTTTTTTCATCATTTTAAAGTAATTACGTTTCACTTTTCTTCCTATTTTCATGCATCTACTGTAGAAACTACAACTGTTGGTAAGTAGAATACAAGAATGTCCCCTATAATATAACATATACCCTATAATATGATCCAAGTAACAACCTATTTCTTTCCTTTCTATTTTGATATATCTACAGAACCAACTACCACCAATGGTAAGTAGAAACAATAAAATGGCCACTGTAAATGTCTTCTTTCTGCTGTTTCAATGAGGTATTTATGCACAATATACTATTACATTTTCAAAATACAAAGTATCAACCTTTTTCTTTCCTTTTCCTGGACAGTGATAACATTTAAAAAAAGGGGTAAAAATATTCCATCCCTCAATGTTACACTAGCATCTTCATTGGGCTACATACAGAGTACACTGATCTGGTAAGCCCCATGCATTGTCTATGGGGCTTGCGGTCGCGTTCGGCAAGTGTAGTTCTGCTGGATCCAGCAGATCCGGCATTTGCGGCAGTGAAAAAAAACACTAATAACCATGTGTTTCATCACGGCCGCAACTGCCGGATTTGCCGGATCGCTGCAAAACCGCAATTGCCGCACTTACCGCCATCTCCATAAAAGAGAATAAATGGGAGCTTGCCACAAGTGTACCGCAAGTCGGCCATTAGGTGGCAGATGCAGTAAATCTGCATGATCTGGACAGAATAGCTGATTTGAGAGGGACCTTACATGTCAACAAAACTTTAGAATTCTCTATGATTTTGCTGCATAAGGATTTGCATGCAGTTTTATGATTGTGTGCACAAGGCCTGAAAGAGAAAGTGCTGGCCTTGAAATGAAAATGTGATGTCTTAATATAAACCTATAACTGTAAGTTAAAATTGGAATGTTTGAATTCTTCATAAAAGTTAAAACTTTGTTAGATAATAGCGATGCTGACCTATTGATCTAGGGTGCCACATGTCCCTATACTAATAATTTTGTTAAAATAGTAATTGCATAGAAACTGCTTGTTCTTTTATTTTTATATCAGTAAAGGTGTTTAAAATTCTCCCTCAAGAGCACATTAATAAAACTGTTTGGGAAGGAAGCAGAAGGTCAAGGTCAAGGTCAAGAAGCACTGAGCAAAGAGGGGCAAGACGTTGGGGGGGTGGAGCCAAAACTGCTGTAGCTTTGTTGTATAGCTGTGTCTGTTTAGACTTTAGCAAGAGTGATTCTTCTTTAAGAGGAGAACAGTATGTTGTGCATGGTTCTCAATGGGTGGGTGAGGCTATAAGGTTGATATAAGCTTGTGTCCTGTCTCTTTCACTCTCTCTCTCACCAGAAGAATTGGAGGAAGCATATAACAGATTTATTAGCAGGGTATATATTTGGTGGGAGATTCTGGGGTTCTGTAATACTCCTATTTTAATCAGCCACTATCCAAAACAGTCATCACACTTGGTCAGAGTCTGTAGAGTTGTATTTGGTATTGTAGCATGGGTACATTGTAGTCAACGGTGGCCAAGCTGCAACATCCAACACAGTGGACAGGTCTGGTACAGTTCATAAAAAAGAGCAGCCAAGGTTTCCTAAGCGTGGAGACAGCCAATGTAGGCAAGTGTTTCCATCACAGGTCATGTTATAGTTTTGCCCCAATTTTTGACAAAAAAATCACTCTCATGCTACATTTTCCTTGCAACTCCAGCAGGTGTTTCTGGTATACAGCTACTGAGAATCATTGTTATTTGCATTACTTCCATTTGATGTCTGCACTAACTTCATAGATGAGACACAGACTGTTTAGTGATGGGTGGCCTTTAATTTTACACTAAGTACGAAGGTGTTTTAAAGGTCAACTTTTGATCACTTCATAAATATCCAAACTTCGAAGTAATAATGTTTTTCTTTTTCTCTTCATTTTCGTATATCTACAGCAATAACCGCAACTGCTGGTAAGTACAATACAGACATTTCCTCCTCACCATAGATACAGAGAGGCATTTATACAACACATACAACAAAATGTTTTCAATGCTCAATGTATCAACCACCTTCTTTCCTCTGTAATTTTATGTATCTACTGTGGCACCTATTAACTTTAACAAGTACAATACACAAAATGTCCAAATAAAACATATTTTTAATGCTGTTATGAGGGTCAACAGTCATGACTGGAGATTACTTTTCTCAAACATGCTCACCAATTTCCAATACGGACTGCATTCGGCAATGTTCATTCGGCCCCTCAAACGCAAATGTTTTGCTGAAAAGTCAGGTTTTGTTTGGCAATTGATCGGATGTATGTGCAGCTTAACTAGGACAGAAGCATTAGTGCAAATGCAGTGTTCTATGTTGTGCTACACACATATACACATACACACAGACACACAGATCATCTTACCAGTCTCTCCCTGCTTGCTTTCTGGTCCGCTCTCCCACACTTTCTTTCACTCATTACCGTTCCCGCCCATTAATGTTTCTGCCTATATAACTCACTGACCAGGCAACAGCCAATCACAGATGCTCATGCTCTGTGAGAGGCTCTTTGTTTGGCTCTTGCAATTAGACTGCATTTTTACAATGTTGATGGTGTCTGGGCTTGGTTGTCATACACATTAGTATATGCCAACCTCAGCCTATGTGTATTGAATTATCTATTGCAGATAACTTGGTGCACATCATTTACTTTCATCTGTCTTTATAAACAGGCATTTAAATGACTGCTGATCAGTAAAGCTTTACCTAAATTTAATTAGGTGGTATCACGCTACTGGCTGGCCACTGTGGAGAAGAATGTGTTTTACTATGGTCAGCGTTATTTGCTACTATTATCTGTTACAGCGCTCACCAGGATAGTGAATTCTGGGGAAGTGGACCCACTGGATCACAGGGAAAGGTGCGGCAGCTGAATCCCAGGAAAATGACAGACTCAGACACACTCTCTGGGGTAGTAGGTGCAGCCGGGACTTCTGTAGCAGATAGGATAGTCATAGTCTCAGCTAAAGAGGTCACAGTCTCTGGTATGGTAGGCAGGCATCATAGAGAAGGACAAGGGTATGGACACTGGAGTAGGAGTAGACAGGAATGGGACCAAGTGGAAGCAGACAGAAAAGGGAATGCAGAACTCAGGGACAGGGAACAGATAGAGCACAGGACCTGACAATTAGGTAACAAGACATAAATTAAACTAATTAGAGGCCTAGATCAGGCACCTACCCTAATGGGAGTATGCCTTGTATACCCAGAGCCACAGCCACAGGCTGAGGGGCACTTCCTGCAAATAGCACACTGACACTTTAAATTCAGTGTAGGTGCATGGCCACGTGCATTATGTGCAGTGTGCACAGGCCCCAGGAGAGACCACAAAAGACCTCATGGGCGGCCAAAGAGGCAGGGGGAAGCATGTGTCCAGGCTGAAGCGTTGAGTAAGCTGGTGTCCATGCTGCAGGGAGGCAGTAGCGGGGATGTTGGTATTACATCCATGTAGTTTCTTGTTGAGTTTGTTATGCCAGCATGGGTCCGCTAAAGTGAACTGGGCTGAACTGCAACACTCAACAGAGTTGACGGTTGTGTTACTTTTCATAAGAGAGAGCAGCCAAGGTTTTCTAACCCTGGACAACCACTTCTACTACACGCTTACATGACAAAGTCATGTCAAAGTTTTGGCTCAATTTTTACAAAATCACTTTTATTTTACATTTTCCTGGCAGCTGCAGGAGGTTTTTGACTTTTTGTGGCACATAGACACTGTGATTTATTATTTGCATTACTTACATTTCATGCCTGTACTTATGTGATAGATGAAACCCAAACTGTTCGGTGGTATGTGGTATTTAATTTAAGACTAAGTGCAGAGATGTTCTAATGGTCAATTTTTGATCATTTCATGGCAACATGTTTCTTTTCAAAAGTCTTATCTATAGTTTAACCTTCCTATAAAGAGTGTATGTATTATTTCTAAACTTCATTGTTTTTCCTATCCTTTTTTTACTTTCTAGGTTTAAATATGGCTTTGAGGTTGGTGAATGGAAGAGATCAGTGTTCTGGCCGTGTAGAAATCCTCTATAATGGAGCATGGGGAACTGTGTGTGATGATTTATGGGATATTACGGATGCACAAGTTGTATGCAGGCAGTTAGGTTGCGGCAGTGCACTTGCAGCTAACAGCAGCGCTGCTTTTGGCCAAGGTCACGGTTTGATTATATTGGATGATGTGCGATGTACTGGCAATGAACAGTTCTTATGGGACTGTCCACACCTCCCAATTACTACACACAACTGTGTACACAATGAAGATGCTGGAGTCGTCTGCTCAGGTAAAGTAAATTAAATCTTTTAGATAAACTATTTATGATATTATGGAATAATACAATTTCAGATCTATCAGCATAATACAATTTGTGATATCATTCTTTTCAATGAAGGTGCCCAGGGATTGTGTGACAATTTTTAGCAATGTGGCAAGGACATGTGTTTCTATGCCTGCCATATTAGTGTAGCAGCAGCCATGGTAAACTAGCTAGAAGGCAAATGTCTCTCTGCCTATCAGACCGGCCCTTCTCTTGGTGTGTTGTATCTGGAAAATCAAGTCTCCCCTGAAAATAGGAACCAAGGATTGCTTATTATGGGGATTGTGAGGTATCAAAGTGCTAAACCTTCACAGATCACCTTGTTTATGGCCTATAATAGACATTAAAAACAACAGTGAGAAATCTCATAAAATCTCTTCATAAAGTTGCCATAAATATTTTTTTCTACTTTTTTCCACATGAAACCGCTTTTAGGCTGCTCTCACATCAGCGTTTTTGCTGATCGCTGCAGTTGCAGTGAAAAAACCGGATCTGCCGCAATTGCCGCATAACGGCTTCACTTGAGGTTCACTTGCGGCAAGCCCCATACATTGTCTATGGGGCTTGCGGTAAGTGTGCGGCAAGTGCGATATCGGCACTTGCGGCAGGTGTGGCCGCGAAAAAAAACGCGGCATACTGCGGTTTTTTCGCTGCCACACCTGCCGCAAGTGCTGAAACCGCACTTGACGCACCTGCCGCACACTTACCGCAAGCCCCATAGACATTGTATGGGACTTGCCGCAAGTGAACCGCAAGTGTGGCCGTTATGCGGCAATCGCAGCAGTTGCGTTTTTTTCACCGCAACTGCCACGATCATTGAAAACCGCTGATGTGAAAGCAGCCTTTAACAGTTTTTTTTGTTTTATAAATTTGGGTTATGTTATGTACTTTAATTATGTTCTTATACTTCAATATCATACATCTTTTGCAGGAATGAGTGGAGCCCAACAGATTTGTCAGAAAAGCCTTAAGGCATACTACGATGTCCCAGCGACCCGACCAACGATTGTAATCGCTGGGATTTTGTTATCTGATCGCTGGTGAGCTGTCACACAGGCAGACTCACCAGCGAGCCGTGCAACGACCTTAAAATCATGGTAAAGAATATAAAATATTCTTTTCCACGATGTTGAGGTCCCACTACTCTGGGGTAAGCGGGAGAATGCTGGTAACCAGGATAAATATCAGGTTACTAAGTGCAGCACACTGGTAACCAGGGTGCAAATCGGGTTAATAAGCAGAGCGCTGCACTTAGTAAGCCGAAGTTTATTCTGGTTACCAGCATTCTTCTGCTTAGTAACCCAATGTTTTCCCTGGTTACTAGGGAACACATTGGTTTAGAAGTGCATAACACACGTCGATGTGCGATGCTCAGAGGGCGACCAACGACGGGAAAACAGCGCTGGCCATTTAACAATGATCAGCGATCAGAAAGTTGATCGCTGGTTGTTGGTACATGTCACATGCAGCGACATCTCTACAGGGTCGCTGCAACGTTACAAGCTGCAGTGACATCGTTAACGATGTCGCAATGTGCAGACCGGCCTTAAGTTTCCTTTTTAAAATCAACATTTTAAATCTATGAGGTTCCATACTATAAAAAAGTAACACAAATGTGAGAGCTATTTTACACACCCCAAAAAATTATTTTTCCTAATAAATTAATTCAAGGACATATTGAAAAAATGAGTACACCCCAATGAAAGTCTTAGAAGCAAAGTTAAAGTTTAGACTAAAAAATTCTTACTAACAGGAAATTATCCACAGATAAGTCAAATTATTCGTTAAACAGGTGTCCGGCAGGCGGATGATTATAATTAAGGGCAGAGTAAATGTAGCCTCGGCCCAGGGGAGATTAAAGGACGTGGACCCCCCAGCACATAATGTATCACTTTTCATGAAGCAACAAAGCGACAATTGAGTACACAACCATTGCATGATGTAAGTAAAGAATGAGAGCACAGACCAGCAAATGACATCACTTCTGAGAAAAACTGATGAGTGAGCGCACTGTCACTGTGCACTGAGAAGAACAATGTACAGTGACAGGAATCTACTGAGCTTCCATGGAATTGATAATCCACACAGGATTAGTAGAGCAGGGACTAATCTAGCCTCTGAATTGTAGGTCAGTTATAAGATATTTTTTAAGGAAGGGGGCAGAGGCTGCGCAAGTGATCACAGCTTTTACCCCCTGATGACACTTTGACTTTGTATCCCAGAAAGCACTGGGATTCTGCAATGAAGTTAAAAAGGAAGTAATAGAAAAAAATAAAGCAGTTAGATGGTGTAGTAAGGGAATCATAGGACATTTTTAATTATGCTATATTAAAAAAAAGGATTAGATTATGCAATTAAATAGATTAAAACACAATTTGTGTTACCGACCACCTTTTTAATAGACTATTTATAGAGACAAACTACAGTAAATGACAATTGGTAACAGTTTACCAATTGATGGTTGTCTAGTGCCACAAGTTTATCCATGTAGATATACCTCTATGCCAAAAAAAATATTTACAAGCAGCAATGTACCACTGATGTCTCATCTGATACGGCCTTGTCAAACCTTCATGGCATTGCCCTAACTCCGGCATTTGGTCACTGCAAAGTTTGCTGCACTGTCCTTAGACTAAAAACACCATTTCATGGGTAAAAATTGAAAAAACCTGCTGGAGTTGTGCTTTAATATATAATTAGCTATTATGCAACCCACCATTAAAAACATAAATTGATAATCCACCACTGTGCACCCATTAACTAGAATCCCCCTATAAATATAAATAGCTGCTGTACTCTATTGCCCAATTCATTACCAGTCACTCGCCTGTGATCTAAATGCTCCCCACTGTGCACCTTTCACTCCCCTGACTCATTATTGTTCTGGCACCCTCGCTCTGTACTCCTGAAGAACGAGTTGGCAGACAGGTAAACTCTTTCCCATCAATGCATTGACATGGACGCTGGGGGTCCTTTTCAACTTTTATTAATGGGTTAAGTGTAAAACTATAAAAAACAGATAGAAATTCTCAGTACAACATAAGTATACATGAAGTGCAAAACATTACATTGTTACATATAGGTGGGCAGCAGCATATTAAACTCACCGACTGTGCTATGTTGAGGGAAACATGCAGATAAGCTGAAATCTAGGGAGAGAATGGTCAGCACACCAGGATGTCAGCTTGTATGAAGCTATAATGGCTACTGGAGGAGAAGGGGCTGAGCCTAGAGCACGGCCTCATGGGATTACATAGGCATGGAGGGACCAAAATTAGACTATGCAGTAAACATAATGTAATGTGGGAACATTGTCAACAGATGGCGCTATAAGATAAGTCATCTCTGAACAAGCAAACAATATACAGTATTTCAAAGAAAGGCACGACAATTATAATTACGTTCCCCTCTAATTCATTATAATTACATGTCCTCTTCCCCCAAATCAATATGATTTTCTCTTTCCAATCTCCTATTTCCATCCTTAATTCTTAATAATGTATTTTCCTCTCTTTATACTCCACCCTCTGTTCATTATAATTTCCTTTATTCCACTTCCATTTTTGCATTTTATTGAATAAACAAAAAGGTTTTTCATGCCTCTCCTTACGACGTCCTGTGGCTCCACTCCTTCTTCTTGTCTGCATGTACATGCTGGTGCGATGACATGATAGTGACAGTTAAGGTGATGACTTATGACTAGAGATGAAAGAACCTTTTAAAATTCCAGTTTGGCTCTGTTCGACGAACAGGCATTTGATCGGCAAACAGTTCGCCAAACTTCCGAGCCCCATTCAAATAGGAGGCAAAATCAAGGGCCTGCAAAACACTTTCAAAAGGGCCTAAAAGCTGCCAAACACAGCTCAAACCATTTTTGGAGTGCCAGTCTTTTAGCACAGACATTAGCTTGCTAGACTATTACTTACTGAGTTTGGGCACCGCTGTCACTTTGCTTCTGGGCCCACTCATGAACCTAAGACATTGACTGCTTCCCCCCTTGATTGGTTAAAGTCAAACTTAGCCCCGCCCACCCTCTCTGCAGACATCTGTGATTGAGAACCAGACTGACGTCCGATTACTATAAAACTAACTGAATAATTGTAAAAATGGCAATATGCTTCACCGTATTTTTGATTGCCAGCCAAGGTAAACCAGGTAGATGGAGGCTGGAATCCTCACTGTGGTAAGGCCCAAGCATTCTGAGCCCCACAAGCTAAATATTGCATCCCATAGCCACCTCCATGAGAGATGCCAAAAGTGGCAGTTAACGTTCTTCCAGTTGCTCTGGTGCCAGTGGCAGACTGGCTAATAAGGGGTTAATATCAGCTGACAGCAAGCCCAGAGGTTAGTAATCTTGAGGTGTTAGTCAGATACCCGATTTTTCTAAACAAGTCAGTAAGGACACAAATAACCACACCAATAAATATTTGATTTGCAACTTAAATAGGACCTGTCACCTCCCATGGCAATGTAAAATGCCAGCCTGAATGCAGCATTATGCTAGAGACAGGGGCCTTCCATGCTGCATGCAGCTGCATTCAGTGCTGCATACTTGCCATGCAGCAGGGGGTGACAAGTCCTATTTAACTCAAAGACTTTGCCCTTTCAACATTTTTTTTAATTATAATCCATTTTTTAAAGTCTCCCATTCCAACAACCCCCCCCCCCCCCCAAAAAAAAAGGATTTTTAAAAAAAAATAGAAAAAAAAATTAAATCCAAATAAATGCTGAAGTGGTCCCAGCATATGTGGGGCAAGATCAATGATTGCACCCCTCCATATAATGAAACAGCAGGCACTACACAGCTTCCAGAAGTGTGACGAGCCTCGAGTTTCCTGAGGTTGTCTCAGGCTGCACAGCAGGTATCACATAGCAGGGCATCCTGCTGTATTACCTGAGATAAACTCAGTGGTGTCAGCACTCATAACAGACACAATCTCGCAGAGTCGCGATATCTCATGAGACATAGTGGATATATCTCATCGGTATTGTGAGACAACGTGTGTAAGGAGCGGTGACAACAGGGAATGCAGTGCAGTTTAAAGCTGCAGGATAGCACTTGTGTGACCCCTTTACTGCAGTAATGTTTGTGATGGCACTGCTTGTCACACTCTCACCAATGTCTTCATGCCTCCTCTCTCAACATTTGGGGTATGCTTTCTGTGAGAGTGACACCACCATAATGTTTTCAGGCCCTGTGCCCACGGTGCGTTGTTTGATGCTTCTTTTGAAGTAGATTTTGAGAATCTGCATCAAAATCTGAATGTCTATCATGAAGTCAGCAAAGTCTGTGAGACTTCAAAAGTGCTGTGCCAATGTGGTTTTATTTCCTTACAGATTTTGGGGCAGAAAAAATTCCTGAACCATATCTGCAAAGAAAAAAAGCAATGTGGGCACATCAGTTCTGAACTGAACTGCCATAGACTTTGCTAGCCTCAGGATAGACATGCAAATTTTGATGCAGATTCTCAAAATCTACATAAAAAAGGAAGCATCAAACAATGCACCATGGCACAGGGCCTAATAGGATCCAGGGAGAGCTACAGTTGTGATAAAAGAGCTCAATCATTTCTCTTTCCCCATGGCTGCCTTCACATAGACTACTAGGGCATGGGTGGCCCACTACAGTCCTCAAGGTCTGCAGACAGTGCAAATTTTCAGGATTTCTTTAACGTTGGACAGAAAGGTAATTTTATCACCTGCAGAGGTGATGATTCCAACAGCTTGTCCAATACTAAGGAAATCCTGAAAACATGCACTGTGTGTGGCCTTGAGGACTGCAGCTGCCCAGCCCTTTTCTACAAGAGTGTGTATAGTGTCTTGCATTTCCATACCTTACACCTGTAGGCCACGCTCCTGAGGCTTGTTGAGCAGTCAGTAGAGGGCTATATGAAAGCATTAGGGATGGGCGAATCCTGAAATACTCGGACTCGCTGGACTCTAACGAGTCCGGGTCCAAGACTCGGTACTCGTTGCGAGTCCAGCGAGTCCGAGTAGTAACCTGTACTTTTGCAGTGTATCTATACAGATACACTACAAAAGTACCCTAAAAGTTAATCTAAGGGGTTAAAAACAATAAACATTAATACTCACCTCCTGTACTCCTGTACCGGGACCGGTACCGAAGACCTCTGGCTGTTACAGGAACTCCGAGACCACCGGGAGAAGATAGGGAAAAGGACCTTGCAGTTCAGCCAATCAGCATTCGGCTAGCGGTCACATGGGTTGTGACGCGGCTGCACTGCGGTCACATGACAAACCCATGTGACCGCTAGCCGAATGCTAACTGCAAGGTCCTTTTCCCCATCTTCTCCCGGTGGTTTCGGAGGTCCTGTAACAGCCAGAGGTCTTCGGTATCGGTCCCGGTACAGGAGTACAGGAGGTGAGTATTAATGTTTATTGTTTTTAACTCCTTAGATTAACTTTTAGGGTACTTTTGTAGTGTATCTGTATAGATACACTGCAGAAGTACAGGGACTCGCTACCCCCGAGTAATTCCTAAGGAAACTCGGCGAGTAGCGAGTCCCCCGAGTCCGCTACTATTCGGGCGAGTCCCGAATAGTAGCGAGGAATTCGCCCATCCCTAGAAAGCATCTCTAAGTTTGCAGAAACAGTCCAGCACACAAGGAGTGAAGTATAAAAGCTTTACTGAAGCAACTTTTAAAAAAACACATGTTGGTAAATGAATAATTGTTCACATTTATAATACAACATGATAACTTCAAAATAGCCACTAGTTAGCACAGACTGTGATAAGTCAAAAAGGCACGTATAAGTATATACAGTAAATATGTAAGTCCCACAAGGATCAGCAGACTCCATTAACATGAAGTACAGGCCATCAACATAATTGAGCAAAGTCCATTAACGAAAGTCTATTGAGGGCACAGTCAATTAAGGGCTTTGAGGTGTAGCCTGAAGGCTGTAGTACTGAAAATCCAGCAGGGAGAAGCACAACTGGCCCTAAACTTGGGAAGGGGAAAAATTAACAAAAAAAACAGGCCTTGTTCTTCTGAGAACTCAAAACAGTCCTTATTTGGCCAACATGGCAACTCCAGGACTGGTCAGCAACCCAATAACAGGCTTCTTTTTAGGGCAGCCCTCTGTAGTTGGAGTAAAAACTCACTAGCATCATTGTCATCGCTGCCCGGGATGGACGTGGTTGTTGCGCACTGTAGTCAGCTGCAGGATGGTCTTCGGGCATCACAGGAGCTACTCCTCCACGGGCATTCTCCCCTACCACCTGCCCCCCCCCAAGCACACCTTGTCATGGCCATTGCTGGAGAGGAGGATGAAGGAATTAGGGAATAGCAACCCCCTCTGAGACATGGAGAACTTGGGCAATCTCAACAGGTCCTTTAGAATCCTTGACACCTGTGAGTTTCTCTGCAGCTGGTTGGCTAAAGAGATCAGTCCTGGCCTCAGGCTGATGTAACATCCTCTCCATGTCGGCCTTCTGCTGCCGGTTTTGGAATTCATCCTTGGTGACAACCTGACTTACGCCTACTGGAAACCACCCCTTGCTGCCCTTCACCTTCATAAAGTTTATCACCTCCCCAACATACAGGGTGCGGAGTCACAAAGGTTAAGCAGCAGGGTGGACCAGTTTACATAACACCTGCCACCAGCCCTCCTGTCTTCGGCTAGGAACCCAAACTCACTCTTTTGAAAGAATGTTTCCACCTTGCCCTGGATGCATTGCTCATCAAAGACGTTATCCTTTGGCCCCTTCAACCACTCTTGGGCGATTGCATTAGAGAGCCTAATTTTTTTCCAGAAATAACATGGACTTAGGTGGTTCAGGCCTATAAGTATAGTTTATGGGATGGGCTAGGGGTCCCCATATGGCATTCTCCCAGTCAAAGGCATCTGGCGGGGATGTTACTCAAACATGGAAACAGGGGCTTCTGCCACTACTACCTCCTCCTCCTTGTCTTCATTGTCCTCCTTTTGGATTTGCCAATCCACCGACTGTGGCACCAACTGCAGGTGTAATAAGGCCAGGCATCTTGCAAGATTCTGACCCAAGCTGTGTAGGACCCAACTGGCATACGGAACAGCTGACTTCCTGACTCTGAGCTGCATTCTGATGGGACGTCTTGTTGAGTCAAGAGGGAGTAGCACTGGATCTTGACCTCTCTGCATCTATCAGGCACAATGTGGGTAGCGTGGTCGTACTCCTGCTCACATAGG
The DNA here is from genome assembly GCA_033576535.1 of Allobates femoralis. Classification (NCBI taxonomy): domain Eukaryota; kingdom Metazoa; phylum Chordata; class Amphibia; order Anura; family Aromobatidae; genus Allobates; species Allobates femoralis. The sequence continues at coordinate 68,175,093 of JARQOC010000006.1, read as the reverse complement.
AAGATAAACTAAAGTCCTCTGTTGGCTGCTCCAATTCTGGTGAAGCACCCTTGGCACCTGGAGTGTTGAGGATACTATTATTATTGTTTGCCCAATCTTGTTGCCTAGCTCCTCATTAACCTCTCCATGGGGTGGGCTGCAGAAGTCACCTGACTTACAAATCCCATTCCCCATACCACAGGTAACGCCTGAACTTACAATTGGGGGTGAGTGATTTTTGAAACCTGACATACTTGGGGGAGAAATAAGAAAAATTATTTTCAGCTCACCATCAATTCATTTGGAAGTTAAATAAGGATAGTGGGAATCAATGCACAGACAGCTCCAATATTAATTATACAAATAACATACTTGTGCACATGACAAAAATCTGCATTGTAAACACCTGTGAGGAAAGGAAATAAAGGGATTTCACATTTTCAAGAAGCAATATCCATAGTATGGTGTTTCATGACTGTGAACAGACCTATAAGACCATGTATGTAGAAGAGGTGGCCTTGCACACAACTAACCCTCTGCAATAATAATTATAAAAAGTTATAATAAAAATTAAATAATTAATAATATAACAAAAATCAAAGATCTATTAAATGGATGTGTATATGACATTGTAAGGTCCATGGACTTCACAGCTGCTGCTACATTTGGCATTGTTCCAAAAATTCACACTCTGCAGGTGTCTCAACACGTGCAAACTCAAGAAGCTTAAAAAAATATATTTTAAGGCTCCATTCAATTTTACAGGTTGAAAGAAAACTATAGACCCGATGGCTAGAAACACTCCTACCTGTAAGGTCTTCCTGCAAACATTTTGGCCCCAAAGATTCAAGGAAAGTTTCAGGGCCATTTTAAAATGTTGAACTTTTTCCAGAAAAAGCCATATTTGATGATTTGTTTTGTAAATTGCTTGGGTTTTAGATCATGGACTGAATCTGCTATGTTCATGCTAAATTTGAAAATGGCAAACATGTTCGGGGAATGTTCAACCATCTCTATTGATGACATTATTGCACCAATACATCACAAAGCAGACAACTGGAGCATTTTGTATTGTTGACAGTGGAACTTCAGGAAATCTCCCAACCCTAAAATCCTTAAATTTGCACTGCTGACGGTGGAGCATAAAACATTATAATGAGGGGAACCTGGCCATGGGCCTCCCAGAGCTCACTTACGGAAAACCCCTTCCCATTTATGTTATCATTAATTGCACCACATGGAAGAGAAATGTTACAAGAAATGAGAAAGAAAATTATTTACACAAGAAAAGTGGGCGCAATAAGATCAGCGAAGCTTTACTTATCTGCCAGAATGTTGTAAATATATACGGTATAACAAATAGGTGGGAACATCATGGGGTTGTGGGTCTGGTTTCAAGCTTATGACACTGGCAAACTTCAAATGATTGAAGAAAGGATAAATGGACAATTGCAACAAGACATTGTTCTAAAATATCTGCTATCATCTAACACGATGATGAAGATTAAATAAGGGTGAACATTTCACCTGACAATGATCAAAACACGTAGGCAAGAAAACTTTCAATTGGTTCCAGAGAAAGAAAATAAAGCTACTAGAATTGCCTAGCCAATCACCTGACCTGAATCCAATAGAAAATTTATTGAAGGAACTAAAGCTCAGAGTTCATAGGAGCCCACGGGACATTCTGGACTTGAAGAGTGTTTGTGTGGAAGAATGGCCCAAAATCACACCTGAGCAATGCATGCCTTTAGTTACTCCGTAACGTCTTGAAGATGCCATCACTATTAAAAGGCTCTTGTATGAAGTCTTAAATAAATTTTAGTAAACATGTTCAAAACTTTCTCGGTCTGTTATTTGTCATTATTATTCAATCACTAAATATTTCTTTGCCTGTGTGGATTCAATGGGATTTAACTGACATCTGGTGAGAAATTCATGTCCATTGGTAGAGATGAGTGAGTTTTGCTCTGACATGTTCGTCAATTTACAATTCACCTGAATGAGACTGATTTGGCTCTGGGATTGGAAACACAAACACTTTCCCCAAAATCCAAAGAAATATAGACGTCGGATCAAAGACTCCAATTGCTGCTTTCTATGTTTATTGAACAAAAATGACCAGAATCAAGGATTCCAATTGTTGCTTTCTTTTTATTCAGCAAATAGGACCAGAATCAATATATCAGCAGGATAAGATACATGTTGACGCGTTTCATCTCAGAAACAAGCCGTTAGACTAACGTTCGTTTCTTAGCTGAAACACGTTAACTTGTATCTTATCTTGCTAATATATTGATCATGGTCCTATTTGCTTAATAAAAAAGAAAGCAACAATTGGAATCCTTTGGTCTTCCTTGGATCTTGTGTTAGGCTGTGGTCACAGTACCATTTTTCACATGCATTTTTGGAGACCTGCGTTTTCAAAAACGTATGTAAAAAACGCACCCATAGGCCCCCATGTTAAAAAACGCATGCCCTAATAGCCAAAAAGCATGTGTGACTGTCCCATGCGTTTTTGGAGCATATCCAAAAACGCATGCGTTTTTTAATAAGGGGCCTTATGGAAAACGCATGCAAAAACGCATGTACAATTAGTGCCATTCAAAAACGCATGCGTTTCCCATAGGAGCCCATGTTAAAAAAACGCATGCGTTTCCGGAAACGCATGCGTTTTTTTAACATGGGCTCCTATGGGAAACGCATGCGTTTTTGAATGGCACTAAAAGGTACTAATTGTACATGCGTTTTTGCATGCGTTTCCCATAGGAACCCATGTTATAAAAACGCATGCGTTTTCTACAAAAACGCATGCGTTTTTCAAAACGCTCAAAAAAATACTACAAGCACTATTTTTATGTGCAGATTCAAAAACGCAGCCAAAAACGCAGGGAGCCATCAGAGACCTTAAAAAACTCATGCTGACATGAAAAACGCATGTAAAAAAGCATGCGTTTTTAAAAGGCACTAAAAAAACTGTGACCACAGCCTAAGCCCAGCCGACGGGCAATGAGTTGTGACCTGGAACCTGCTGTGGACTGTGCTATTGCATATATATGGTGACCGGATTATTCCTTCTTTACCTCCTTTTCCCCAAAAAGTTGGTGAGCGTGACTTTGTTTGGGAAAAAGTTTGAAATCTAAAATGGCCCTACAACTTTACCTGTTTATCTGGGGCCAAAATGCTTGCTGGAAACCTGCTGGCTGGGGACAACGTGGTCTTGTATCAAGGTGTAGAATTTTTTTGAGCTTTTAATGAATTATTTTAAGCTTCCTGGCGTTTACAGGTGTTTCCGACACCTGCAGGATGTGAATTTTGGAAACTATGCCAGACATGACAGCAGCTGGGAAGTCCAGGAAGTTTAGAAAGTCTTCAAAACATCCGTTTAAGAGAGCTTAATATTTTTTAGGATTTTTTTATATTATTATTATTATTATTATTATTATTGTTGTTGTTTTTTTGGGGAGCAAACCTTTATTATTGCAGAGATTTAACAGCATACAAGACCATCTATTCTACACTGATGTGATAGCAATTCTTATTAAAATAGCATATGGCCATTATATGCTTCACATCCATGATCTTATAGGTCTGTTCATACTGATGAAACACCATAGTACGGATACTGTTTCTTGAAAATCTGCAATTACTATTTCATGTCATAATAATAATACTACTAATAAAAATATGTATTCATTGATATATCGCTATTAATTCCATAGTGGTTTACATGCATTTGCAACACTGTCCTCATTGTGGCTCACATTTTTATGCCATACATTTACAATATAGATTTTTCGCAAGTGCACAACTGTCTTATATGTATAATTAATACTAAAGTTGTCCTTGCATTCCTGCAGTGCCCAGTGTCCTCTAGCCTTATTCAGAATTTCAGATGAATAAACCTATTTGCTTTCATCAATATGTCTCCTACAAATATGTCACGCTTCAATGATGACTCCACCTAAGCTCAACTCAGTTGATATAGCGTGTGGCCTGGGGAATTGGATTTGTGACAGTGACATTAGTTCTGCAGAGAATCACATAGAGGGGTTAATTAGGAGCTAGGCATTAGGTAACAAGATTGTCCAAATATTAAAACCTGGTAGTGTTTTCTTCGGTCTGAATCCTGTCACTCACTGGAATAGGCATGCCCCTTAGGCAAAGGAAACACACAAAGCCATGGAGCTCACTCAGCGTCTTCCCACCATTTTACTTGTGCAGTTCCAGTACCATGCAAATAGACTGTTTGATACTACAGCTCAACTTGGTACCGTGACGGCATTACACAGTACTTTGAAGATAGATCCTCTGCAAGTCATGGCTGACCTGGACTTGGAGGATGTCGTCTTCCTAACTACCCCAGAGGCAGACGGTGTGTCAGACTTGGCAGAACCATAACCAGAGCGACATGCAGATTAGATGGAAACATATGTCACGTGGAGCTCCACCACACTACCCACTTTTGGCCTCATTTGCAATGAGGAGCGTATCCAATTCTGCGCTCTAATGCCAGACGAGGACCTAAGGAGCTCACGGCACTGAAGAGAAGACCCTTTCCCTATGGTGTCAGGGACCGGGAGCATCACATGTGGGACTGTACGTAATCTTGCAGCATGTCTGGCTAGATTTCACCTGCAGCCGATGTCGCAGCTACTAGATACCATTCTCCAGTACCACCAGGACCAGGACCATTATGAAGACAACATAGAAGACACTGTTTCACAGCTGTGTTGATCACCCTCATCACCTCCAGAGCATTTAACTGGAAAAATGCCATGTGGGGACCCCTACCTCATCCAAGCAACTATTCAACAAAGCATCAACCACCCCATCCTCCTATGTTCTTTGTTGAGGATATTTGATATGAGGATACCATAGCCTGGGACTGGATGCAAGTGCCTAAAGCTAATGACTTCTTCGAGCAATGCACCCAAGGTAAGGTGGTGGGATTCCAGCAGGATAAGGAACATGGGTTCATAGTGAACCATAGCACTAAGCATTGGTGCTATGTCAACTGCTCCACCCTGTTGTGTGAAAATATTCATAAAAGACTATGTACCGTCTTTGTCAGGGAGGAGGTCATTTTCATGAAGTTGTGGGGCAGCAAGGGGTGGTTTGCATTTGGTGTATGTTGGGTTGCCACCACCTACCAATTTGAAATGTGGCAGGAGGAGGCCAATCTGGAGAAAGTTGGCATCAAGTGCTGCCCAGGTGTATTTTAGTTGGCCAGCCAGATGCACCTGAACCCACGGGGCCTGTTGGTGTTCTCAACCTAATCTTGTCTGTCCTATAGGGTGTGGTCATTCCATAGTTCTTCCATCATCCTCTCCACTGATGGCCATGATGGAGTGTGCTGGGGGGCAGTTGGTGGTGAAAAATTCCCCTACAGGAATAACCCTGCCCCAGTGACCCCCAAGAACACCCAACAGCACAGTACCAGGATAAACTGTGACAATCATTCAGGGAATGCCTAAAATGATGAGAGACAATGTCAGCGGACCTTCCTAAAGGCATGTTCTTGGGTCAGTGAAATAATTACCTATCCTTTAGTTGTCATTTTGGCTAGAGAAGGACTTGTTGAAGTTGTTTTATTTTAGTTTTTCCTTAAACTGTTTTTGCTAAAGTTATATTTCCTCTTCAAACATTTTGCACCGTATAAGCTTCCCCCTACTAGGCATGCATGCAGCCTTTGGAGTCCAACTGAAACACCTTAATGGATTCTGCCCTTAATGGCCTTTCCACCCTTTTAACAGTCTGTGTGCTGCTACTTATCCCTGTGGCACTTTTGTTATATTTATATACTATTTATATTATAGTCCAATATTAGAGGTTACTGGGCACTATATGGTGTAACTAGGTGTAGCCACTATAGTTTTGACCTTTTCAGTGCCATCTACAGGTGTTGCACACTGATTCCACAATAATCACATGCATTCAAGAGACTAGTCAGCGGCACTCACCACAGAAGATCTGACTTAGAGTCTATGGCTGGGGTCAGACTACCTTTAGCTGTTTATTCTAACAGCATGCGCTATGCACTTCTGGAAAATCTGCTAAGTATTAAGCGTAGGCCGTTAAAATAAGCAAATAACGGCAGTGTGACCCCAGCCTAAGTTATAGTAACGTGTTTTGAGTTTACTTATTTTGTGCAGGACATTTTCTGCAAACAGTTGCTTTGATACTGCTTTACACAGACTGGCGAACAAGCCACGGGCCTCTGGTTTGAACGTGTGAGGTAAAGGAATGTAAGACATTACACCCACTCCAGTAGAACAGAGATGGCCAAGTGCAATTCTCAAGGCCCAGAAACAGTGCATATTTTCTGGATTTCCCAGCATTGTGCAAGGTGCTGGAATCATTCATCACCTCTGCAGGTGATCAAATTAGCACCTGTACAATGCTAAGGAAATCCTGAAAACTTGTACTGTTTTTAGACCTTGAGGACTGAAGTTGGCCACCTCTACCCTAAAAGTCTCTGTGGAAAAAGCCAAGGGGCAAGAGGACTCCTCAAGCCCTTTCACCATTACTGCAACTCTCCCTGGACCCTCTTAGACCCAGTGCCCATGGTGTGTTGTTTGATGCTTTTTCATACAGAGTTTGAAAATCTACATCAAAATCTGCATGTCTATACTGAGGCCAGCAAAATCTATGACTTGTCAGAAGGGCTGTGCCCAATTTGCTGTTTTGTTTCCTTGCACAATTGGTTCAGATTTCTTTTTTTTGCCCCAAAATCTGCACCACATCTGCAAGGAAAAAACACGTTGGCACAGCACTTCTGAACTCTTATAGACTTTGCTGGCTTCTGGATAGACATGCAGATTCTGAAAATCTGCTTAAAAAAAAAATCAAACATGCCAGAGCCATAGCGGGATTCCCTGCTGCATGATGTCCGCTGTGTAACCCAAGATAACCTCAGAGAAGTCATGATGAGGATGTCTCAGATTGAGGAGCAGGCCCACAAGCATGCTGTGACAGTGGCTTTGAAGCTTGTTAAGTCATGGTGTAGGCAGCTACAGTCTATGCAAAAACAGAGGGGCTCCACTGTAAAATGGTTTGAGCTGTGTTTGGCAGCTTTTGGGTCCCTTTTTAGGTGTATTCTAGACCCTTAATTTTGCCTCCCATTGATTTAAATGTCGTTCGGGATCCCGTCGAACTGTTCATCGAACATTGCAAGTTTGACAAGCTGAACCGAATTTGAGCTTCTCTAGTCATAACCATAGATACCTAAGCTAATGTAATACCCTGTACATGATGTAAGCCAGAGGTTCCCAACTCCAGTCCTCAAGGCACACCAACAGTGCAGGTTTTCAGGATTTCCTTAGAAATTGGAATCATCCCCAGTGCAGGTGATTCAATTATCACCTGTGCAATACTAAGGAAATCCTGAAAACCTGCACTGTTGGTGTGCCTTGAGGACTGGAGTTGGGAACCTCTGATGCAAGCAACATAGCTAATCAGGAGAACTATACTACATTTCTAACTTGAGATATATACTAATAATATTTTTATTACCCCCACTATATATAGTGATATGCTCCTGGAGGTGGGAATTAGCTTTTATGGAACTCCAATGCATTCTCAACTATAGTTTAAGTATATACAAAAATAACACATAGATGAAATATTTTATTATTTTTTATGTACTTTTTTTTTAATAAATTTTCATAATGCTTAGTTTTTTATAAAATTGATATTGATACAATTTATCACTCAGTACTATTAAAACAAAATATATTTTTTTGCCATTTCTTTCATAACAGGTGAACTGAACACTAACAGTAAGTAGATACATTTTTACATACCATTATATTTCCTTACATGAACAGTAGGCTAGCTACTATTGGGGTAGTGGAATAGTATCAGAAAAGGGGACACTTACACATGATTACACTGAACAGTATGCATTCATGTTATTGTATATGTCAATCAGGGTAATAGTATGTGGCCCTTAACACAGACAATGATTGCATTTCAATGCTCTAACTGCCGGTGACTCTCCTGACTTGAGCGTGATAGCTGTATAGAAATACTTGCTGTCACGCTCAGAGCAGGAGAGCCCCCAGCCAGTCTGGGCATTGGGATTTGTTCTACAGCTGTCTGACCGCTCCCTTAAGGTACGGATACACTGGCGTGAAAGTCGGACAACTGCAATGCGTGTTTTTATTGCATTGGAGTCGGACCAATGTTAATCAATGTCCAAGAGCACATTTGCGAGTGTCGGACGTTGTTTGCTCGTCCGATTGACGGACGAGAAACCAATCACAATATGCTGCAACAGTATGCAATTCACACGCGAGACTCGCCAATGCAAGTCTATTGGTCCGAAAAAATCACGGACTGCATTTGGACCGCACATGGACCATCCAACTCGGAAATATTTTTTTCACCGCTGAAAACCTCGGAAGCTCATAACAAGTGATGATAAGGAGGCATCACATGACTACTCAGGAAGTTAAAGGTGGCAAAAATCTCACAACTGCAGGAAGCAAGCCCCCACGTATCCAGCATGGCCTACCACATAAATGTGGAGATGATTATAGTCCTGTCCAGGAGAGGCCAGAGCTAAAAGACACTAGAGACCAAGGGTAATGCTGACAGGTGGAACTCAACTCAACTGTAATGTCAATAGAGGGGTCAGTATGTAATAGGTGCTGTAGGTTCAAATGGTAAACAATGGATTTTTCAATTATGCAGTGGACATGGTAGCTAAGCGGTAAGGCAGTTGCCGTGAAAAATACTGCCGGGAGCTGAACAAAATGCCACCCAGTGGCTCAGATGCACCAAGGAGGACGGTTTGCATTAACTTCCAGCGCCTATCATTCCTAGAACCTGTGATGCACCTGAGACCGTATGTATAGTTAAATAAAATTTGTGCGCGGGATAAGTGATTTTGTTTATAAACAAGATTATTGATTGTTGTTATTTCTTGAAACATAGATCTGATACCAACTTGAGGCACACTTCAGCCTCTGAGTCTGAGCCCCACATTGAAGAACCAGCAGAGTCAGCTGACAATGGTGTGGGCCCATCTGTGTCCCATGAAGAAACACACGCCTCATCTAGTGCTGCTGTGTTAGACGAGTCCTCTGAGGAGCCAGCACAGCGGCCACCTTTGACATCTAGGCAATGCCAGCCACCATGGGTCCAAGGACATAGTGCCGCAGCCACCTTGCAAATGGCCAGGTCTCCCCGATCCTCACCACTGTTACGTCGGTCCAGGCTTATGAGATATTTGTCATCCACCAACCTTCGGCCCAAAGTGGACACGGGGGCCTTGCAGTACCTTGCGAGACCTTTGAACGATGATGGGGAGGAAGCCTTTGCACACAGCCTCAGCAGCTATTTGTGTGAGATACTGCACCTACTGAGGCTATGTGCAAGGGCTGCCATCCAAATTGTCCTGGATGATTGTATGCCACCCAATCATCCATGATCTTCAATCTTCAACATGCTAGAGCAGTGGCAGAACTCATCAGATAATGTACTGGACAGGGCAAACACCCAGCAGTCAGCACCACCATCAGCCTTATCATCCTTACAGGCCTCGCATAGTCTTGGGAGACCTCCATTGCCTTTTCCACTGTGGCCCCCATTTTGGCAAATGCTAAATTTGCCAAATACCCCCTTGTCGGCCTTATGCCACCTACCCAACATCGTACACCAGAAAATATGATGTCAACACACCACCAAGCTGGCATATTGGCCACTGTTACACATTCTCAGGACCAACAATGGGTCTGGCAACTACGTCAGACAACCCTTATTGGTACACTGGCCAACACTATGGGGAAGCATGTTAGCCACCAACTCAGCTGCACCAGGGTGGCCATATTGCGCAGCAAAGGGGGGAGTTAGTGTGCATGGCACAAACCATGACACAACACACAGATGCAGCTGTAGCCCAACTACAACAAGATCACATGGGGCACAGTTTGCAAACATTAGGCCTTCATATGTTGCCAATAGGCCCTTAGGAGAAGACCTAAATACACAGGGTAGCCCGGGAAGTGGACAAGGGCCACACACAAATCCAGAACACACTACCTACACCAACCTGTAGAATTTCTTTTTGTTCAGTGTTCCCTTTTGAACAAGGCTTATGATCATATACTGTGTGTGTTTATTGTATTGGTTCAATTGTTCCCATAACAAAATATGTAACATATGCCCAAAATATGTTTGTTTTGATATGTTTTTAGTTGTATGAATAACATGTGTTAAAACAAACCTTAAAAATCTCTGTGTTTTCTTCACCCGTAACAGATAAGAGGCAAAGAATAATTTGAACATTAAACATTACATGTTAGGAGTCATGCAATGCATGTTGTACTATTGTTTGAGCAAACATTAATCCAGGTATATTGATGATGTTGTCAGGAACCAAACATTTACAGGACAAGTCACGAAGTCATCCGGCCAGGGGAATGACCCTTCGGTTTTCCAACAAACCTACCACATAAGAGACACAATCAGTACATCACGACATAGTTATGGTATTTTGGATGGTTAAAACCACATTTATGGAGCTCCTAATGACACCCCTTAACACACACATGAAATTAATCCCAACATAAGTGTGAAGAGAAGCCATTCCTCAGGTGTGATACTTTGCCTCATTAGGGTATTCTGCTATTTGAGGCCAGGCCGCAGAATGAACAAATGTTAAATGTGGGTATGGTCATCGTGCTATATGCATAACATTTATCAGGATGACAGTGTCAATGACAATACAGCCTATGAAAATGGCCACGGGACGTACGCTGCAGGAGCAATGGATGGACCCATATTGGATGCCGCCTCCGCGGATTGGGCACAATTGGGTAGGGAGTGCCATACCGCCGGGAAATAACCCAATTAAATAACACTCACACAGTGGTGTTTAGGAGCAGGTTATTCTACATCCTGTAGTTGGCTACACATGTACACAACACTGCGTACTGAGGGGATAGATGGTCAGCTCAATGAACACATATGTCAATGGGGTATATACTCCAATGAGCCCTGATTGGCACACAGCATTTAGCTCACAATTGACACACATTGTAGGCAATTGTAAGGTTAATTTCATTAAAAAATTGCATGCATCGTGCGGATTGCACATGGACCACACTCGGATTACAGTCAGACAGCTCTCCGATGTAATTCGAGGAACTGCCGGACAGTCGCGCAGCAGTTGGATGCAAAATCGGACGACATTTTTTCTCGCCATTGTGTTTCCATCCGTACACTGAGGCTTCAAGGTGATGTGTTGCATAACAGAAACCCTTTAACAAATCATACAATCAAAATCATCTTAGGCTGCTTTCACATCAGCGTTTTACATTGATCACGGCAGTTGCGGTGAAAAAAACGCAACTGCCATGATTAACGCATAATGGCCGCACTTGTGGTTCACTTGCGACAAGCCCCATACAATGTCTATGGGGCTTGCAGCAGGTGCGGCAAGTGCGGTTTCGGCACTTGCGGCATACCGCAGTTTTTTCGCAGCCGCACCTGCCGCAAGTCCCGAAACCGCACTTGCCGCACCTGCCGCACACTTACCGCAAGCCCGTAGACATTGTATGGGGCTTGCCGCAAGTGTAATCGTGGCAGTTGCAGTTTTTTCACCGCAACTGCCGCGATCAGCAAAAAACGCTGATGTGAAAGGACCCTAACTTATGCAATTTAGCTGTAAAAAGACAGCCAAATTGCAGGTAACATGTATGTGGCTTCAATTTAAATCTATGGCAGTAGACTTACATGTACAGTAACCTATGACCAGAGACATGAAATCACATTTGGAAACATTTGTAACTTTGTGTTTCAGTTGCCGTAAAACACACGTAGAAATGTGATACCGTAAGAAATCATTAAAGATGCACTTCCATGAAGTTTTGTTTTTCACAAAATCTGTGTATATGTGCATGTATATATTAATACATTCACCTACTACTGCTCTCTCCAGTATTCAGTGCTGTTCTACTACTCTTCTGAGTGACGTCACCACTCTTCAGACTCTCCAGATCACTGTATTCCTAAGTCGAAAGTCTGTTTTACTATATAAGCCTAGAGAGCCTCATTTCAAGCCTACTCCATAGATTTACATTATAAAAGCGACATCTGGGCTATCTAGAGCAGAGTATGATCTGGAGAGTCCACAAAGAGGCGACGTCACTGATAAGAGGAGCGGATCAATGCTGGATCCCAGAACGAGCAGCGGTAGGTGAGTATATAATATACTCACTATACTACATGCAAATATGACATGTATTTATTTGTAATTTACATGATATATTTTGTCAAAAACATCCTCTTTATATTTACTCATTGCAGTCAAATGTGGAGACATTTTGACAAATTTGCACGGGAACATTTCTTTCGACTCCAATATCTCCTCAGAGTCTGATTCCTGTATTTGGTACATTAGTGTCGCAAACAATTATAGAATTCATCTCAATTTTGGAGCATTTTTGTGAGTATAATACAAAAAATTCTCATCTTTATATGTTGATGAAATTGTTATTAAAAGATTTGTACTTAAAAAAGACATATACATAATGACATTTACAGTTGGTTACATGTAATGAAATTTAGATTGATATGAGTTCGGCAGCTGGAACCGCCACTGGACATTACTGGTCTTGAGTATGGAAAGGTGATTAACTATCATTGTGTAATCTTAGTTATCATAAATGGAAGCTTCTATAAGGCCCCATTCACACACTGCTTTTTTTGCTGCGTATTTTTACGCACAAGCTCAAGAAAAGCCAGGAGTGGAACAATCAAAACCGGGAGTGGCACACTCAGAGGAAAGGTCTAAAGGTACCGTCACACAGGGACATATCGCCGGCGATGTTGCCGGGGATCGCGGGAGCGCGCATCCCTGACAACATCGCCGGTGAGATGTCACACTGAGCAACTTACCGGCGATGTCGCCGGCTAGTTGCCGTGGCTATCGCTCGCTGGGTTGCCCAGCAACCCAGCAAGCGATCACTCGCAATGTTGTACATAGGCGGAATCGCCCACAACATTGCAGGTGGCCGCGTTACACAGGGCGATCAGGCAGGATCGCCTGAGCAACATCGCCAGATTTCCCAACATTGTTGGGAAACCTGACGATGTGACTCAGGCGATTCATCGCCTGATTATCGCCCTGTCACACGCGGCAATTCGCCGGCGATGTCGCCGCAACCTGGCCACGCCCCTCGGTTGCCGGCAACATCGCCGGCGATATGTCCCTGTGTGACGGTACCTTAAGGGCCACTTTACACACACCAACTTATCTGTCCAACTTCTGAACAACTTACTGGTTGAAGTGAAATCATGGACATATTGCTCCATTTTGTGGCTGTGTACAAATGTAACAATGTGTCCATGATTTCACTGCAACCAGTAAGTTGTTCAGAAGTTGGACAGATAAGTTGGTGTGTGTAAAGTGGCCATCATAGAAAAAAGTGCTCCACTTATATGTTTAATCACCCTCTCCTGGTTTGTGATGAGCTTGTGCTTAAAAATACGCAGCAAAAAAAGCAGTGTGTGAATGACGCTTAGGCTAGGGTCACACTTGCGCCATTGAAGTGCTAAAAGCTAGCATTTTTCACAATTCCAAATTGTGAAAAACGCTAGCGTCAATGCTTCCATAGGCTCCCATGCAAAACATGCATGGTCAAAATGCAACACTTTTGGCGCTATACGTTTTTGCAAAAGCAACAAAAACGCGGTAAGCAGCGTTTTTGGGGGCGTTTGCAAAAACGTGTGCTTTCTTTAACATGGGAATCTATGGGAAATGCATGCGTTAACACGTGGTACCTATATGTACCATGCATTAATGCATGCGTTAACGCTAGCGCTAAAAAGGGAAAAAATGGCAAAAAATGGCAAGTGAAAAAGCTGCCTCCTTTAACACATCCTTGCAAACGACGCTCCCTCCAAATGTGACCCTAGCCTTAGAGTAATTTTATTATAGAATCATGGAATGTTAGAGTTGGAAGGGATCGTTTGGGTCATCTGGTCCAACCCCCTGCTCAAAGCAGGATTCACTAAATCATCCCAGACAGATGTCTGTCCAGTCTCTTTTTGAAGACTTTCATTAAAGAGAAGCTGCTTACCTCTTGTGAGAGTCTGTTCCACATAGCAACTTTATAGATAATAAGGGTATGAACAACTAAAAAAAACACCAAGCAAGCAATACCCATAAAATAAAATATTTGTTTTAGTACGCCTAAAATTCACATTCTCCAGTAGAGCTAGCTGCACTTCATAGTACAGTGCAGGACATTACAGGGTTAGTCTACATTAAGCGGGGGCGCCATTCCACCATTGAATAGGGTGCCGACGGTTTGTGTTATGCAGGGTATTCTATAGGTGGTACTGCCCCTCCATTTTTTTTCCTTGTTCTAGATGTGTGTTCACATTTTTTGATATCTAACATTTTGTACCTTTTACTATTTCGGGTGTATTTTAAGCAAACTAATAACATTTTCTTATTGGGTATTGACTGCTTGGTGCTCTTTTTGAGAGCCTATTCCAATATTTTTAGTGGCAATCACTATTTCCTAGTCATCATAATTTACCATTAAAGTTTTTAGCTCTGACATTAATTTTCATTGAGCAATACTGTGGTCAATGGTTCTATTAGGGACAGCGCCTGCTATGTGCAAAATACAACATTGAATTATGTTCTCCGATAATGTGTCACTTGAATTCTTGTAATCAGAATGAAGAATTCCCAGTCCTGCCGGTCATCATCTTTGGCAGTCTATGATGGAACGCCTCTCGGGTCATCTTTTCTTGGAGATCTCTGCAGAACAAGTTCTAGGAATTTTATTTCCTCCTCGAACAGCCTCAGCATTGTGTTCTCTCAGTCCCACAGAGAAGCAGGATTGGATTTCTCGGCAACATACTACTCCAGCTTTACCAATAATCAAAATGGTATATTGATTTTTTTTTATTAGTTACTAGTTTATAATTATTTTACATCATAAAGTGTTCCCTGTTAAAATAAGGATATTTGAGTATAATTATGTATTCAGGGAAATCTATTTTTAATATGAATGATGATATAGTCACTTTTTGAAAAAAATCAATGAACTGCATGAATATTATGTTTTATTGAATATTCTTTTCATTTTGTTATTACTATTCAACATGTGATCTTATAATAATAATAACACAATAATGATTTTATTTGAACTAAGCCAACATATTCTTCAGCTCTTTACAGGTCATGTACAAAAAGTAAGACATATTTGGTTCAAACTATTCAAAGAAGAGGGGTTAGAGTCCTGCTCTCTAAAGACCTATGAGGAAGTCCCTTCAAGGACTTGAAGCTGCGATCATCTGATTGCTTGTGCTGTACAGAGCAGTGCATGAGCAAATGATGACTTCCTACGAGCGCCAGCTAGCAGCCAACCTAACAAGATGTTCATCATGACAGACACAGGGGTGATCAGCTGAACCCCAGCTGTCATGACAACCCATTGGTGCCCTGAGATCACACTACAGGGCCACTAAACAGAGTGAGGAATGATGTGCTCCTCGCCGGTGTATGTTAAATTCCATTGTCAGAGATTGACAGTGGGATTTAACCAGTTAACAGCCATGGGTAGATTTCTAATCCACAGGCAGCTGTTAGGGTGCCATCACATGCATCAATTTAGTGAACGATATTGTTAGCGATCACATGCACGTGCGATCGCTAACAATATCGTTCAGATCGCTGGTGAGCTGTCACAAAGGCAGACTCACCAGCGATCAATGGACCAGAGACATCATGGAAACGATTTAAATACCGTTTCCACGATGTCTTGCTCCCACTGCCAGCCTGCAGTAAGCGGGAGCAGGCTGGTCTCCAAGGTAAACTGCGGGTATCTAGGCAGCGCGCGCTGCCTAGATACCCGATGTGTACCTTATTTACCAGCCTCCTCCGCTCACCAGCTGGTATCTAAGGTACACAGTGGGTAGCTAGGGTCCCTAGTTACCCGCTGTGTACCTTAGATACCAGCCGGTGAGCGGAGGAGGCTGGTAACTAAGGTATACATCAGGTATCTAGGCAGCGCACACTGCCTAGATACTCGCAGTTTACCTTGGATACTAGCTCCTAGCGCTTGTGAGAGGCGCTGGGAGCTGGCTTATCGGTCGTCTGCCGGTGTCACACGCAGCATCGTGCGTGTCCACCAGCCGACCAACGACAGATTTGTGAACATGTTCACAAATCTGCGATCAAACAATCAAGCGATTTTACATTGTAAAATCGCTTGATTACACGCAGCGATGCACAGACGATATCGCTTAAGCGATTAAAAAAGGAGATCGCTCAAGCGATATCGTTCTGAAAATTGAAGCGTGTGACGTGGCCCTTAGACTCACCTGACGGATGGTCAGATTCAGAGCCTGCTCTATACATCAACCCCTGTCCATGACTTAATAGTAGGTCATTTCTGAGAAGGGGGCTAACTTGGCTGCTCTGAATAGAGATAAAGTTTAACAAAAAGGTCAATTAATTTCATTATATTCCATTGTGTAACCACAATAGTTTAGACTAATTATATAGTGTATATCAGACCAAAGTATCTAAGTGAAATACCTGTTTGCTTATATTTTCTTTACAGTCACTCTTTCATGCCATTCAGACTTTATGACAGCCCGAATCTCACTTAGTTATCTTCAGTCACTTGAATATTCTTCAAATCAAGTATTTCTGAATGATCCTCAGTGCCGTCCTCAAGTTGTAGGAGATTGGCTAGAGTTTCATATACCTTATGATGGATGTCTGACAGTAAAACAGGTAGGAATGTTACAGCTTCTTTCGAGGAGTAACTTCAGGGCTATAAAGGCAGTACTGTGACCTTAGGAAAAAAAACAGCCCTAAGGTCATTATATGCTTTCAGCCATCTGCAGGTTAAGGTGTATAAATAGATTCCCAACTAGATTCATAGCATTTTGCATAACTATAAAATTAAATATTTGTACACCTCAATTTCTTATTATGTGCATTCGTATCTAATAAACATATGGAATGGATCCCATAGGCTTCAAAAAATATTTTTTATTTCCTTTCAATATTAATAAAATTGTACTTGACTGCAACAGTTGCCTTAGATGTCGGTAATATGGTGTAATTGGATACACAATGTTGAGGTATGGAACAGTCAGCATTTTGGGCTTCATAGGGTCCTAACCATTTTCTTGTAAGGGGCACAGATATTCTTGTACTCTGTCTATACTAATTAAAAAAGGACAGTACATGGAGTGCTGCTAATTTTTAAATTTGTCTGGATTTGATAGGATCCTGGCCAGAATTCTTGTGCTTGGTCCGGACACTCCTGTGTATAATGCTTTTTATAATGGCAATTTTTAGTCTCTACCACTTAGATCTTGACCCAGGAGAGGACATATCACTGGTGTAACCTCTTTGCCGGGTCCCAATTGGTAAGGGGGTCCAATTCTACATAAAAAATGAGTCGATTTGTCACTATAATGAGTTATTAGACTGAAAAAGTCCTGTAAATTGTTTTTGCACATGGACTCATTTCTACCGTGTCCACAAGTGTCTTGATCCATGGTCTAATATATAGGTACAAAGTGGAGATATAGAGAGAATTTCAAGGTTTCCTTATTAACCCTTGCTTTGTCATAGTTTCTGCAGCTTTCTTCAAGCATTATAGAAACTCACTTTTTCTCTTGATGCTGCTAACTCCATTTTAAATTTCTGCTATACACATAGCTATTTATCAATTTGTCATTTAATGCAAGACATCATTATGAAAAAACAAAACATAAAATCAATCTACTGCATATTTTTTCACATTTTGTTTGTGTTTTTTTAGGTTGAAAATGACACAATAAGTTATACAAACACCTTGATCACCGACTCCGCTGACACAATCGTCATTTACAGAAAAAAATTAGGTCAAACCCTTAAGTGTCGCCTTTATCAAGATACTGTAGTGGAAGGCACATACTTGGCAGATGACTTCATGAAGAACACCTTAATTCAATATGGCCTTCATTCTGCCAACTTGACATTCTTCTACTCCTCAGATTTTATATATCCAGTGTATCAATATCCTTATTTTTGGCACTCAATCAGCTTTTATACCTGCAAGCCACCTTACGTACATCTGACCCCGCCCTGGTCCTATTCGTGGATACCTGTGTGGCATCGCCTGATGAGTTTGACTTCACGAGGAGTATTTATTATATTATTCGCAATGGGTAAAGTAGTGTTATTTTTTTTAAACTATGTTTTACATAATTTTTTTCGTTTAGGTTCAAACTTAATATTGCTAAAACTACAATTATTGTCATACTAGATGGTGGCCCGATTCTAATGCATCGGGTATTCTAGAATATGTATGTAGTTGACATACTGTGACTGACAGAACTTGTTCAGTCAACGTGAGTGAACTACATATATATATATAGCGCGCTATGGTATATGGTGGTACATTACAGCATGTGTATAGCAGCACTATAGTATATGGCGGTACATTACATTACATGTATAGCAGCGCTATGGTTTATGGCAATACATTACATTACATGTATAGCAGCGCTATGGTATATGGCGGTACATTACAGTACATGTATAGCAGTGCTATGGTATATGCAGCAGCACATGTATAGCAGCACTTTAGTATATGGCGGTACATTACCGTACATGTATAGCAGTGCTATGGTATATGGCAGTACATTACAGTACATGTATAGCAGCACTATGGTATATGGCGGTACATTACAGTACATGTATAGCAACGCTATAGTATATGGCGGTACATTATAGTACATGTATAGCAGCGCTATGGTATATGGCAGTACATTACAGTACATGTATAGCAGCACTATAGTATATGGCAGTACATTACAGCACATGTATAGCAGCACTATAGTATATGGCAGTACATGTATAGAAGCGCTATGGTATATGGCGGTACATTACAGTACATGTATAGCAACGCTATAGTATATGGCGGTACATTATAGTACATGTATAGCAGTGCTATGGTATATGGCGGTACATTACAGTACATGTATAGCAGCACTATGGTATATGGCGGTACATTACAGCACACATATAGCAGCACAATAGTATACGGCGGTACATTACAGTACATGTATAGCAGCACTATAGTATATGGCGGTACATTACAGTACATGCATAGCAGCGCTATGGTATACGGCGGTACATTGCAGTACATGTATAGCAGCACTATAGTATAGGGCGGTACATTACAGTACATGTATAGCAGCGCTATGGTAAATGGTGGTACATTACAGTACATGTATAGCAACACTATAGTATATGGCCATACATTACAGTACATGTATAGCAGTGCTATGGTATATGGCGGTACATTATAGTACATGTATAGCAGCACTCTGGTATATGGTGATACTCCACTCTCCGCGGCCCCCCCTCCTCCTGGCCCCCGCTCCTCCATGGTAGAAGTAAAAATAAAGAAATCCTCAGTGAGGACACTCACCTGTCCGCTGGTTTGCTCCACCTGCGTCTTCTAGGTCCTCCAAGCCTGTAGGACCTGTAGTTGCCTGGGAAAGTGGTCAGCTGATTGGTCACATGACCGCTAACTGCCAGGGGAGCAGGATGGTGACGGGGGGAGGCAGGATTGTGTCGTGGGGGGCAGGATGGAGCGAGCGGGGCAGGATGGAGCGGGAAGGGGGGCAGGATGGAGCCGGAAGGGGGGCAGGATGGAGGCGGGGGGCAGGATGGAACGAGCGGGGCAGGATGGAGCCGGAGGAGCAGGATGGTGGCGGGGGGAGGCAAGATGTTGGGAGTGGGCGGGGCAGGATGGTGGTGGGTGGGGCAGGATGGAGCCAGTGGGGCTGGATGGAGTGAACAGGGCAGGATGGAGGCAGGGGGGCAGGATGGCATGGGGGAGCAAGAACACGCGGGGGCAGGATAGAGCGAGCAGGGCAGAATGGAGCCGGAGGAGCAGGATGGCGGCGGGGGGCCAGTTGGTGGGGGGGGCAGGGCAGGATGGTGGCAGGAGGGCAGGATGGTGGCGGGGGGCAGGATGGAGCGAGCGGGACAGGATGGAGCCGGCGGGGCAGGATGGAGCCGGGGGGAACAAGAACAGCGGTGTGCAGGATTGAGCGAACGGGGCAGGATGGTGGCGAGCGGGGCAGAATGGAGCAAGCGGGGCGGGATGGTGGCAGGATGGAGCGAGCGGGGCTGGATGGAGGCGGGGGGGCAGGATGAAAGCGGAGGGGCAAGAACAGCGGGGGGCAGGATGGAGTGAGCAGGGGCAGGATGGAGCGAGCGGGGCAGGATGGAGTGAGCGGGCAGGATGGTGGCGAGGGGGCAGGATGGAAGTGGGGGGGCAGGATGAAGCCGGGGGAGCAAGAACAGCGGAGGGCAGGAGGGAGCGAGCGGGGCAGGATGGAGGGAGTAGGGCAGCATGGAGTGAGCGTGGCAGGATGGTGGCGGGGGCAGGATAGTGGGGGGGGCGGGGCAGTATGGTGGGGGGGCGGGGCAGGATGGAGCCGAAGGGGCAGGATGGAGCCGGAGGGGCAGGATAGAGCCGAAGGGGCAGGATGGAGCCGGAGGGGTAGGATGGAGCCAGAGGAGCAGGATGGGGGGCAGGATGGAGCGAGCGGGGCAGGATGGAGCGAGTGGGGCTGGATGGTGGCGAGCGAGGCTGGATTGAGCAAGTGGGGCAGGATGGAGGCGGGGGGCAGGATGAAGCTGGAGGAGCAGGATGGAGCTGGAGGAGCAGGATGGATCTGGGGGAGCAGGATGGTGGTGGGGGAGCAGGATGGTGGCGAGCGGGGCAGGATAGAGTGAGCGGGGCAGGATGGTGGCGGAGGAGCAGGATGGAGCCGGAGGAGCAGGATGAAGCCGGAGGAGCAGGATGAAGCCGGAGGAGCAGGATGGTGGCGGGGGGGGCAAAATGGAGCGAGCGGGGCAGAATGGAGCCGGCAGGGCAGGATGGTGGCGGGGGGGTGCCCAGGATGGTGGCAAAAATGCAGGATGGAGCAGGCAGGGCAGGATGGAGCCAGAGGAGCAGGATGGACTGGAGGAGCAGGATAGAGCCAGGGGAAAGGGATGGTGGCGGGGGGGGGGGGCAGGATGGTGGCGAGCGGGGCAGGCTGGAGCAAGCGGGGCAAGATGTTTCGGGGAGGCAGGATGGAGCGAGCGAGGCAGGATGGAGCCAGAGGAGCAGGATGGAGACAGAGGAGCAGGATGGAGTCGGAGGAGCAGAATGGAGCCGGAGGAGCAGGATGGTGGCGGGGGGTGCCCAGGATCGTTTCGAGCATGCAGGGTGGAGCGAGTGGGGCAGCATGGAGCGAGCGGGACAGGATGGAGCCGGCGGGGCAGGATGAAGGTGGGAGAGCAGGATGGAGCCGGCGGGGCAGGATTCTGGCAATGGCAGGATGGTGGTGGGGGTGGGCAGGATGGTGGCGGGGGGGCATGATGGGGCGAGTGGGGCAGGATGGAGCCGTCGGGGCAAGATGGAGCCGGCGGGGCAGGTTGGAGTCAGCGGGGCAGAATGGAGCCGGCGGGGCATGATGAAGCGAGCGGGGCAGGATGGAGCCAGAGGGGCAGGATGGAGCCGGAGGAGCAGGATGGAGTGAGTGGGTTAGAATGGAGGCGGGGGAGCAGGATGGAGCCGGGGGAGCATGAACAGCGGGGCACAGGATGGAGCGAGCGGGGAAGGATGGAGCGAGCGAGGCAGGATGGAGCAGGAGCAGGATGGAGCGAGTGGGGCAGGATGGAGCAAGCGAGGCAGGATGGAGCCGGAGGAGCAGGATGGTAGCGGGGGGAGCAGGATGGCGGTGGGGCGGGGCAGGATGGTGGCGGGGGGCAGGATGGAGCCGGCGGGGCAGGATGGAGCCAGCGGGGCAGGTTGGAGTCAGTGGAGCAGGATGGAGCGAGTGGGGCAGGATGGAGCCACAGGGGCAGGATGGAGCCAGAGGGGCAGGATGGAGCCGGAGGAGCAGGATGAAGCGAGCGGGTCAGGATGGAGGCGAGGGAGCAGGATGGAGCCGGGGGAGCATGAACAGCGTGGCACAGGATGGAGCGAGTGGGGAAGGATGGAGCGAGCGGGGCAGGATGGAGCAAGCGAGGCAGGATGGAGCAGGAGCAGGATGGAGCGAGTGGGGCAGGATGGAGCAAGCGAGGCAGGATGGAGCCGGAGGAGCAGGATGGTAGCGGGGGGGCAGGATGGCGGTGGGGCGGGGCAGGATGGTGGCGGGGGGCAGGATGGAGCCGGCGGAGCAGGATGGAGCCAGCGGGGCAGGTTGGAGTCAGTGGAGCAGGATGGAGCGAGTGGGGCAGGATGGAGCGAGTGGGGCAGGATGGAGCCGGAGGGGCAGGATGGAGCCGGAGGGGCAGGATGGAGCCGGAGGAGCAGGATGGAGTGAGTGGGTCAGAATGGAGGCGGGGGAGCAGGATGGAGCCGGTGGAGCAAGAACAGTTGGGGGCAGGATGGAGCGAGCGGGGCAGGATGGAGCGAGCGGGGCAGGATGGAGCAAGCGAGGCAGGATGGAGCTGGAGGGGCAGGATGGAGCCGGAGGAGCAGGATGGAGTGAGCGGGTCAGAATGGAGGCGGGGGAGCAGGATGGAGTGAGTGGGTCAGAATGGAGGCGGGGGAGCAGGATGGAGCCGGGGGAGCAAGAACAGCGGGGGGCAGGATGGAGCAAGCGGGGCAAGATGGAGCGAGCGGGGCAGGATGGAGCAAGCGAGGCAGGATGGAGCAAGCGAGGCAGGATGGAGCCGGAGGAGCAGGATGGTTGCCAGGGGGGCAGGATGGCGGTGGGGCAGGTAGGGGCAGGATGGTGGCGGGGGGTAGGATGGAGCCGCAGGGGCAGGATTGGGGTGCAGGATGGTGGCGAGCGGGGCAGGATGGAGCCAGGGGAGCAGGATGGTGGTAGGGGGGCAGGATGGCGGTGGGGCAGGGATGGGCAGGATGGTGGCGGGGGGCAGGATGGAGCCGCAGGGGCAGGATTGGGGTGCAGGATGGTGGCGAGCGGGGCAGGATGGAGCCGGGGGGAGCAGGATGGTGGTGGGGGGGCAGGATGGTGGCGAGCGGGGCAGGATGGAGCGAGCGGGGTGATGGCGGGGAGGCAGGATGGAGCGAGCAGGGCAGGATGGAGCCGGAGGAGCAGGATAGAGCCGGAGGAGCAGGATGAAGCCGGAAGAGGAGGATGGTGGCGGGGGGGCAGGATGGAGTGAGCAAGGCAGGATGAAGCGAGCAGGGCAGGATGGAGCGAGTGGGGCAGGATGGAGCCGGGGGGGCAGAATGGAGCCGGAGGGGCAGGATGGAGCCGGAGGAGCAGGTTGGGGGATGGGGACAGCATGGTGGCGAGGGGGGGGCAAAATGGAGCAAGCGGGGGGGGGCTGGATGGAGCCGGCGGGGCATGATGGAGCCAGCGGGGCAGGATGGAGCCGGGGGGGCAGGATGGAGCTGGTGGGGCAGAATGGTGGCGGGGGATGCAGGATGGTGTAAGCGGGGGGGGGCAGGATGGAGTGAGTGGGGCAGGATGGAGCCAGCGGGGTTGCAGGATGGATACTGGGGGTAGGATGGAGGCGCTCCTCCTGCTCCCCTCCGCTGCTCCAGTCCCTCCTACGCTCCCCGCGGCCCCCCCTGCCCCTTTCCTCCACGGTGATAAAAATAAAAAAATCCCATAAGGATACTTACCCGTCCGCCGACTCGCTTCACCTCTGTCTTGTAGCTCCCAGGACAGGACCTGTCATTGCCTAGGAAACCGATCAGCTGATCGGTTTCCCAGGCAGTGACAGGTCCTCAAGCCCTCTAGAAGCTAGAAGACGGAGGTGGAGCGAGCCGGCGGAGGGTAAGTATCCTTATGGGATTTTTTTATCACCGTAGAGGAGCGGTGGGAGCTGGGGGGAGCGGGGGGGCAGGGTTGCACGGGGAGCGGAGGAGGGATAGAAGCAGTGGAGGGGGGCAGGAGGAGCGGAGGGGGGCAGGAAGAGCGGGGGTGCCGCGGGGGGCCGCAGGGAGTGCGGGCAGGAGGAACAGGGGGCTGTGAGGAGAGACCGTGTATCCGTGTATCCCGGCTACAGCGGCCGCTGTAGCCAGGCTACAATTTGGCGCGAAATTCGAGCATTGAATTCTCGCGCCTATTTGCATAGTATGCACTCATTGGCGCCCACCTCCGGCGGGCACCAATGAGCAGCCTCTGTCTAGCGCGCGATTTCTGTAACCGACAGACACCTTAGACAATTATATAGTAGATTCATTTATAGTCGATCCCAAATAATAAATTACTGAACAATTATATATATTTGTACAGGTACAGATGATCCACATCATTATGTAATGGAGGTGTACAGGATTAGAAATGAGTGAACCTGTGTTCCGAGTTCAGGTGCTTTAAATATATAAAGCACTCGAGTGTGTATTGCTGTGCTCGTGTACACTTGGAGCTCAGCCCAGTGCTAACCGCTTGCAGTGTTTGGTTGACTCAAACTGAAAGTAGAATCAGAGTTATCAGTTGTAGTGTGTTGTAGAAAAAAAAAATTAAAGATCCCCAATATCCTGCTCCCAAAAGTGGTTTGCTTATGGCTGGTTGTAGGTCAGCGGAGAGCCGACCTGCCTAATGATTGACTTCTAATGAAATTTGGGTGACATTTTGGTCCTGAACAAAATGCAAATAAATTCCAGCTGCACCAACCAATCCCGACTTTCCACGCGTCTACTCTTCTCTATTCAGGATCAAAAGACCTAATTTCCCCTCTTGCTTTGCTCATGATCTCTTCAACTTCATTTTTGCCATTTATCATTGGTGCTAATTCTAGTTTATGAGCTCTGATGCTGAGACTATTAGTGGGCTAGTATACCAAGTCAATGATCTTTAAGCTTTTTAACTCTCAACTGAGATTCTCCCATTTGTTCCTCCCCTTCTTCCAAGAACCATAACTACATATATACTGTACATGTTTTATTAGACAAATCTGATGTGCACTTGTTTTCAGTAGTATATTTTGAAGTCTAGGGCAGCACAGTAGCTCGGTGCTTAACATTTCAGTCTTGCACCCCTGAGGTTAAAGATATTCCTTGGGTCATTTTTTAAGAAGTATGTCAAATAGTTATGTGCTATGTTAACTAGCACCTCGATGATCACCATCAAACTACTACAACATAGACAACATGGGCTGTAGATGTCATAATGCACAGGCACCTTATCCTTTCCCAACATGAGTCTAGACTGCATCCTGTAAAAATTATATGTATTAGGTAATAGCTTTATATTTTGTGTTCTAGTTGATTTATTGCCATCACACTGCGTTAATCATGGCATTTATTGTCCAATTGTAGCCAAGGCCAAAAGATTGACTAATTGACAGAAGTTGTCCTTCTTGTAAAGCTGGAGGTTAGCTTGGGGTTTTGACTCTTTATTAGGGAAAAAGGACAGCATTTAGATAATAATAATAATAATAATAATAATAGTAGTGAAAATAATACTAATTTTTCAGAATAGAACAATCTGTCACTCTCTTTTACTTTCTCCTTCTCTTAT
Organism: Allobates femoralis; assembly: GCA_033576535.1. Classification (NCBI taxonomy): domain Eukaryota; kingdom Metazoa; phylum Chordata; class Amphibia; order Anura; family Aromobatidae; genus Allobates; species Allobates femoralis. The sequence continues at coordinate 68,149,629 of JARQOC010000006.1, read as the reverse complement.
CTTTCTCTCTTTTGTAGCTGTACAAAGAAAATTACAGTTTTTGATAAAGAGAAACATTTTTAGATATAGAGATAAAAAGGTCACAATTCAGTTAAATGAGCATTAAATATTTTGATACACGTACATGTATGAAAATACCAAATTGCCGTAAGATATAAACAAGAGCTTGGTTTGAAAATGCAAATCTAAGTCTCATGAAAAATTTTCCACCTTGTAAAAATACATAATATCTATCATAATAATGAACAGTACCATTATTTCTTGTTATTTTAGGTGTAACAGAGCTCAGGATTATAGAACCTATCATTCCCCATCAAATAACATAGTCCGCTTTGGGTTCCCTGCTTTCACCTTTTTAAAGAAACATTCGACCGTTTACATTCAATGCAAGCTCGTGGTGTGCAACGAGGGCAGTGCCAACTCCCGCTGCAGTCAGGGATGTATAAGAAGACGCAAGAGAGCGGCTAATGCTAATCAACATGAGGAGGTGCATGTGGTTATTGGACCTATAGAGCTGCAGCATGACTGATACCTGAAAAACTCAAAATCAACAAAAATCAGTACTGTAAATTCTACGGATGATAAATTTATATAGAGATTATCTAGTAGGTGAATTATACATTAAAATATTAAAATAAAATACTAATGATAATCAGTATAAAATAATAAATCTATGATTAAAGTGTGTATTTTACAAATAATAAAATTGTACTATCACAATGACTTATGTGTACCTATTGTTATTTTAGTAATGAAAACCTGTAAATCATATAATTACTTGATTTTGTTCCATAGAAAGATGGACAATTACAAGTTTTCTGCATGTCTCCTCTACATGCACACATTATAATGAAAATGGAGTTCTTGATGTGATAGCCATACTCTGGAGACTAATCTTTCCAGTTCTATAATGCTTTTAAGAGTAAAAACATTAGGGTAGACACCGTACATACGGGACCTAATTTTAGTGCATGTAGACAATCTAAAGTTTTGATTTAGTAAATTTTGTTCTGGATCAGTCCCATGTAGATGCACCCTTAAGTCATACACACAATGCAAAGTTACTTGCACAGGCCCTTTCAGGGACTCTTAGAGTTGATATAGAATTAGAGTCCCAGAAACTATGTAAATATGTGATTGGTCCTTTACTTCACAAACCAAGTCTGATAGTACATTTAAAGGGTTTGTCCACTACTAGGACAATCATTTCTGATTCCACTATCTCCCCAGGTAAAATAAAAGAGCCCGTGCTCACCTCTTGTGCTGGCGCCATTCCAGCAGTGTTGGTAATTGGGGCTATGAGGATCCCATAACATAGTGAGCTCCTTGTCCAATCACCACTAGCTTCTCTCTTCCCACCTTCAGAACAAATGCGTTAATCAATGGGAAGTGAGTGCTGCAGCAGCCAGCGACATCCTTCATATTTATTGCTCCTGTGTTCAAAAATGCATGAAAGAAGACGGTGGTGATTGGGCAATGTCACGTGAGCCCCAGAACCAAGGTCACCAACACCACAGGAACAGTGCCAGCATGGGAAGAGACCTTGGGGAGAAATGTGGAATTAAAAAGGTGTTTCTAGTAATGGACAACCCGTTTAAGGCTACTGCTACAATGGGAAAAAATTGTCATAAAAAAAGGAAATAAGAGCTCCCCCAAGATTCCTATTAACGGAATCTGTCCAAAGGTTCCAGCAATGTGCCACTTACTAAGTACTTGGTTTTTTTTTTTATTCACTTTCGTGTGCTGCAGATCAGGTAGTTAATTATGTGAACGTTTAGCTGTGTGTAGTCCCGGCCACACCAATGATTGGGACTTTATCAATAGTACACTAAAGAGCCCAGTTTGTAAAACCATTGGGATCAGAGTATCTGTTTCCACATTTTGCTGCTCTCAAATTTGGTGTTATAAACCTGGTGAAAGATTCTCTTTAAAAACAATTAACGACAGAGGTATTGGACACATGGTCATGTTTTGATGTGGCACAGTCCTTGTAAGCAGGAATACAGTTCTTTATGTGAAAGGATACAGTCCTTATAGGTTCATTCAGTTCTTGAAACAAGGGCTAAAAAACAAAGTCCATGCATGGATACATAGATACAGCTCAGTTCATGACAGAGGGTGTAGAAACATTGTGTGCTGCAAGCACCCTTTATCCAGAATTAAGGGGAACAAAAAGTGCTGCAAAAATTGAAAGACAAAGAAAAAATTTCAGCCCACGAGACTCTTGTGTTAGGCTTTTATCCTTCCACCAGAGAGACAGCAACCTGCGGAGTCCTTCTTATACAACTGTGGGCCTCTTTGTCCTGTCAGGAGTTATAACATAGCAGTATTGGGGCCCCACAAATCAAAATCTGGAAATTATTAGAAGTTCCTCCTTGCTCCTCACTGTTCCTAAGTTGTGGTTAGAGTGCTATAATTTGGCTTCTGGTTGGCAAGGTGTTTGTCCCCTATGTAAATGGTGGAGTGGGCCAATTTCCCAACCTCATTTCCTTTTGAATGGGTGCCTATAGATGGGGTGCTCTAATAGCAGCAATAGATGATGCTGACCCCACTCCAGGCCTCAACATTATTGACCGAGTTACTGCTGTTTACGGATCTTACATAACCTCTCCCTGAGGATGAAAATAGAAAGAGTGCTGCTGGATTCAGATATAAAAATATAATTTCTTTATTTAATCTTCATTACAATTCCATATACATGTCAATGAAAAGTACCTTTTCCTGACACACGTATATGGAATTTTAATGAAGATTAATGAAAGGATTAATTTTTTTCATAGAAATCCGTCAGCACTTTTCCTATTTTGATATTCACTTTTTGAAGCTGACAAGGTTTATACACAGATTTGAAGACTGCTAAGTGTATATATCACACTGGTATTGTAAGTATATCTTTTCAAAACTCTCCCTGTGGATAACAGGAAATGGATGAGTTCCTTAGATCTTGGGGCTGGTCTTCATGTTGTAGTTGTAGTCTTTAGCCTTTGACTAAAATCATCTGTTAGGCTAGGGTCACACTTGCGTCATGGATGAGTTTTTTCCATGCGTTTTTCAAACTTGTCTTTTGTGAAAAACGCATGGAAAAATGCATCCATGCGTTTGTCGGATGTGTTTTTTGGCTCAGCACCAAAAAATGCATCAGGCTGCGTTTTTTGGTGCGTAATCAAAATCGCATGCGTTTTTGTAACATCGGTCCCTTTGGGAATCGCATGCAAAAACGCATGGCACTAAATTGTACCATGCGTTTTCACATGCGTTTTTGCTTGCGTTTTTAAAGGCTGCTCCAGACCTAACTGCAAAAACCCAGCCCAAAAACGTAGGCTGTCAAAAACAACCTTAAAAAACGCAGCCAAGTGTGACCCTAGCCTTAAAGTGTAACCGCCATTTAAATATTTATGTAATAATAATGTAGAGAAAGTGATTATTTTAAACTTTAAATATACTCCATAAGTGAAATCTGGAGGAAAACCTTTCAAAAACCTTCTAGAAGATGTCCCTCCAAAGTTTGTGGTTTTATCCCTTGCATTCACATCGGGTGCTCATACTAACAGCTTAATGAACTCTGCGATTGGCTATGTGACAGAGCAGGAAGGGACAGCAGGCCGGTAAACAATCCAAAAGAGATTTATTTGAACAAGGAAAATGTAACAGCACACATGAAAGTAATTCTGCAGTTTGTAATTAGTACACAACAGCAGAAACAAATCCGGATGCGTCACCCGGCAATCTGATGCCAGGGAAAAGGCAAATCTAGTCCTCAAATGAGTTCACTGAATCCAGCAGATGAGAGACACAACACAATCCCATGTGGCAGCTTCTTTCAATCCAAAGACAGTCACCAGGATCTGGGCACAGCCTCAGATCCTCGAGCTTCAGAAGTCACAAAAACAACTGAACTGACCAAAACATGAGTGTATTGTTCTCTCTCCTTGGATCAGCTCCTGGATGGGAGAAGGCTTCACACCCACTTTTGAACAAGTGCCTACATTGAGAATCTTTCAGATGTCCAGACTTTAGTCTGTGTACAGGTTTGTTTATTGAATGAGCCCCCTGCCAAGAAGAACAAAGACAGAATCCCTCACTAGATGCAGGACAGGAAATGTTGACATAGGCCTGATTACAATAGAGTCCATGAACACAGGACTGGGAGGGACACACTGTTACAAATCCTTCCCCTTTAAATTTGTGTATGGACTACCTTTACAGGTTGCTTGTCAAGTACACATTGTCATGGTAGACAGGACTCAAGGCTTCATTATTACATACTTTAGCGGGACTTACACTCTGCTTCATGCAGCCACAAATTGTCATTGTAGCTCTCCCAAATTATTGCCTTGGAGAACATCTGCAGATAGGCCACTCATCATCCCAACCACGCATCACTTCACCCCAAAGCCAAAGTTCATTTTCTACTGTCGCTTTGTGAACAGTCCTCCATTTACTTCTGATCAATTCAATGACAATCCCTTGTCCTTTCTGGATCACCCAGGCCGAACCACTCAGGGATCAGCTAATGTGAGAGATGCCCCTGAGTCAGAAAATCCTATAAGTCTCTGTCCATCCAGGAAGACCTCCTTCAAGTGCTTACCCCGATGAGGGGAAGTCATGGTAGCTTTGGGTTGCACCCCATAAACCCCTAATGGTTCAACATGGGTGGTTGAGTCACTAGGCCAGTCCTCAAGTAGTAGTGACATGTCATGTTTTCCTCTACCATACTTTGTTGTAAATAATTAATAGTCTCATTTGGAGCAGGAACATTCCTCATTTGACCAACAGGGCAGGTGGCTTGTAGATGCCTGGATTGCCCACATCAATAACATCTGTGCTGTATCTCAGTCCTTACAGTTTGCGTTCTAGGGCAGGGGGTGAGGGAACCTGGAGGGCGGCACCCACCTAAAGGTGCAGGAGGTGGTTGTTGGATTTTTGGACGAGTCCTCCACTGCATAGCTGGGCATGTGGCTCGTAGATTCCCGGGATGCCCACAACCATAACACCTGCGCTCATCTACTTTCTCTAGTTGTCACATTTCAGAAGATGCAGTAGGAGCCACTGGTGGCACATTCAAATGGGTATCAACATGAGGTTGTGGCTTAGGGGGACAGTGAACAATAGGCACAGAAGGACAAGGGACCACCGATGTTGGGTAGCTGGTAGGCCTCTATCCTCAAGCAGTTTGTTCCACTGAGGCTTGATGGTGCGTACCTTATCAGCTTAAGTGGCAGCTTGTTCCACTGTCGCTGGTTTCCTCTCACGCACCCATTCCTGGATCTCAGTGAGGCATTTGGCGTAGAATTGTTCTTTCAGCATGACCTGGAGGAAGGCCTCTCAAGGAAAGGCCCCCTCTCCATCCAGCCAGTGATGACATGCTTGCTTAATCCTATGAGTATACATTTTAAAAGAGACTTCCCGATTACAGGCTGAAGTTTGCAACTGAGCCCTGTAAGTATCTGGGGTTACAGCATAATTTACCAAGTTGGTCTTTTTAATGTCCCAGTTTTCTTAGTTCCAATGGGGTCCACAGCTTTAAATGCTTAAGCAGCTCTACCCTCTAAGAGCCCAACCAGATGTCTGATCCGCTCCCTTTCTAGGACTTCTGTTAACCGACATTGGGGTTCAAAGTCCTGCAAGAAGCCCTCAATGTTGCCCGCAGCCTCATTTAATGGCTTAAAATCCTTGCGGGACACTCGGGGTTCTCTCATGGTGGATGCTGTGGTTACAGTCTGTTTGGAGCTTCTAGCTGCTTTCACAGTGAGCTGCCTCTCCAGCAAAGCCATCTCTTGAGCTCTATGAATGGCCTCCCTCTTATCTGCTATGGTGTCCTCATCATCCAGCAATGCCATCTACTCCTTGTACCACACAACTCACTGACATTTTTGGGGTATTTACTTCCATCTCCTGTCTTTCCTCCTATTGCTCTGACAATCTTTCTTAAGTGCCATCTTGAAGGCAAGTTGCTTCCAAAGCCTCAATTAGTTGATCCTTGGACAGTCCTTTGTAGCAAACTCCTAATTCACAGGCCTTTGTTGTTGGATGCCCCACAGTCCAGTTCTTGTATCCTGAAGTTTTGGTTAGAGATCTTGATAGGCTGCTGTCCTCCATTTCCTATGCTCTGGTCCCACCAATGCCAACCAGTTTGTGATGGGGTATGCAACAGAGCAGGAAGGGACAGCAGATCGGTGAACAATCAAAAGAGATTTACTAGAACAGGAAAAAAATGGAACAGCATGCATGAAGGTAATTCTGTAGAGTCCGTAATGAGTACAGAACAGCAGAAACAAGTCTGGGGGCATCACCCGGTAATCCGACGCCAGGGAGAAGGCAGAAATAGTCCTTAAATGTGTTCACTGAATCCAGCAGATGAAGGAAACAACACAATTCCACGAGGCAGCTTTTATCAATCCAGAGACAGTCACCAGGATCTGGCCACAGCCTCAGATCCTTGAGCTTCCAAAGTTACAGCACCAACTGACCTGACCAAAACATGATTATATTTTTCTCTCCTTGGATTTTTCTCTCCTTGGATCAGCCCATGGATGGGGGAAGGGTTCACACCCACTTTTGAACATGTGGCTACATTGAGAAGCTTCCAGAAGTCTAGACTCTACTCTGTGTACAGGTTTGTGTATTGGATGAGCCCCTTGCAGAGAAGAACAAAGACAGTATCCCCCACTAGATCCAGGACAGGAAATGTTGACATAGGCCTTATTACATTAGATTCTATGAACACAGGCCGGTGAGGGACACACTGTTATGGCTTCCACGCAGCTCATGACTGATAACACGGAGCAGCCGATCTGAATGCAGGAGATAACATCACAGCAGCTTTGTGCTGACAGCCTGGATTGTCCTTTGCATGAGGTACTCTGATTCACTGCTCAGTTGAGAACGCTGTGTAGTCCCCACCCTGTCCACCTTTATATGGTCATATTTAGTGCGTGGAGCTTGAAGACGAATCTTATGCAGAATGAGCATATGTCTGCTTCAGACACAGTCTAGTAGGGATATCTTGTGGAAGGGTTATGAAAGGTTTACTAACAGATTTCACTTATGAAGTATACAGTCATGGCCAAATGTTTTGAGAATGATACAAATATTAATTTTAACAAAGTCTACTGCTTCAGTTTTTCTAATGGCAATTTGCATATACTCCAGAATGTCATAAAGAGTGATCAGCTTAACAGCAATTACTTGCAAAGTCAATATTTGCCTAGAAAATGAACTTTAACCCCCAAAACACATTTCAACATCATTGCAGTCCTGCCTTAAAAGGAGCAGCTAACATCGTTTTAGTGATTGTTCCATTAACACAGGTGTGGGTGTTCATGAGGACAGGGCTGGCGATCAATCAGTCATGATTAAGTAAGTATGACACCACTGGACACTTTAAAAGGAGGCTGGTGCTTGGTATCATTGTTTCTCTTCAGTTAACCATGGTTATCTCTAAAGAAACACGTGCAGCCATCATTGCACTGCACAAAATTGGCCTAACAGGAAGAGTATCGTAGCTAGAAAGATTGCACCTCAGTCAACAATCTATCGCATCATCAAGAACTTCAAGGAGAGAGCTTCCATTGTTGTCAAAAAGGCTCCAGGGCGCCCAAGAAAGACCAGCAAGCGCTAGGACCGTATCTTAAAACTGTTTCAGCTGCGGGATCGGACTACCAGCAGTGCTGAGCTTGCTCAGGAATGGCAGCAGGCTGGTGTGAGTGCTTCTGCACGCACTGTGAGGGGGAGACTCTTTGAGCAAGGCCTGGTTTCAAGGAGGGCAGCAAAGAAGCCACTTCTCTCCAGAAAAAACATCAGGAACCGACTGATATTCTGTAAAAGGTACAGAGAATGGACTGCTGAGGACTGGGGTAAAGTCATTTTCTCTGATGAATCCCCTTTTCAATTGTTTGGGACATCTGGAAAACAGCTTATTCGGAGAAGAAGAGGTGAGCGCTACCACCAGTCTTGTCTCATGCCAACTGTAAAGCATCCTGAAACCATTCATGTGTGGGGTTACTTCTCAGCCAAGGGCATCGGCTCACTCACAGTCTTGCCTAAAAACACAGCCATGAATAAAGAATGGTACCAGAATGCAACATCTCCCAACCGTCCAAGAGCAGTTTGGCGCCCAACAATGCCTTTTCCAGCATGATGGAGCACTTTGCCATAAAGCAAAGGTGATAACTAAATGGCTCAGGGAACAAAACATAGAGATTTTGGGTCCATGGCCTGGAAACTTCCCAGATCTTAATCCCATTGAGAACTTGTGGTCAATCATCAAGAGACGGGAGGACAAACAAAAACCAACAAATTCTGGCAAAATGCAAGCATTGATTATGTAAGAATGGACGCTATCAGTCAGGATTTGGTCCAGAAGTTGATTGAGAGCAGCCAGGGAGAATTGCAGAGGTCCTGAAGAAGAAGGGTCAACACTGCAAATATTGACTTGCTGCATTAACTCATTTTAGCTGTCAATATAACCTTTTGGTCCTCATAATATGATTGCAATTATATTTTTGTATGTGATATAAACATCAGACAAACACAAATAAAAAGCAGAGGGCAGCAGATCATGTGAAAATATCATTTTGGTGTCATTCTCAAAACTTTTGGCCATGACTGTATATGAAAGTTTATTAAAATCTCTTGCTGTACATTATTATTAAATGAAAATGTAAACGGTGCTTACACTTTAAGCAAAGATGTTATTATCAGTCAAAGCCTTCAGAGCTACTATCTCCTGCTTCTTCTCTGCTTCCTCACACAGAAATGGTGACTGTTTTTCTCCTTGCACGCCATTGCAGCTTTAGTTTATTCCCACCAAAGGCCATTTTTTTGACAGTATGGGTGGTTTCTTTCCCAAGTGTGGTTTCTCTCCTCAATACCAATGCTTCCCTTATTCTTTCACTGCCTCCCCGTGAACAGGATTTTTATGTTTTCAGCTATTTGCAGAAATGCACCTCCCACTTCAGGTGCTGTGCTCTACTGCTTGTTACTCTTATGTCTGGTGTGCATTGCTACTCTTACCACAATTCTGCATGATTCCTACTAAGAATGGGCTAGATTTGTCTTTCTAGCTATGCCGCACTCCACTATTTTCAATCACTAGTGGCATTAGTGCCATGTAACAGATATTCCCATATTTTTGGGTTCTTCATCATCATGCTGACTACAACAATTTACAGTGTAAACGTTACATAGGTGTATCACTTGTAAAAAACTTTTCAGCAATAAGCTATGATTGACTTTAATGCTTCATTTAATCTTTAAAGTGCCCACAGTTATTCTCACCATTCAACAAGTCCAGAATTTACTCTCTAAGATTCCTAAATTCAGTGTATATGTTGCCTATTTAGCTGCCCCTTGCCTCAGGGTTACCCAAAACTCACAGCTATATCTCTGGGATTCCAGCCATACCCACTGCAGCTGAGCTCTTCTTCCATGTCTCTTCCACTTTCCAGGAAACCGGATATTATGTCTATATTAAAATCCAGATCTCAACTATATCCAGTACAGTTACAAAGCTGTCTACCTTAGAAAATCTATTTCATGCACACATACCCAGTATGTAGCTTAAAGGGAACCTGTCAGGTCGTGGTAGCCCTCTAACCTATCTCTACCTGTCCCTGCACCTTCCTATCTAATCCCTAACCATCCCTCTCTGTGCTAAAGAGGCCCTATAATGAGGGAGAAAAATAAGTTATACACTTACAAACTGACTCCAGTTGGAGACTGGAAAGGTGGACTCCGGGCTCCATTCTCCCCTCCTCGCGCTGTTTTCACCTGCCCCGCTGGGTGTCCGCATTCTCCTTGGGCTGTGACACATCCTATTCAAAATGCCTGCCTCTTGTAATCATGTGTTGCCCAGGCCGTAACGTCATATTCGGCCCAGTGCATTGTGGGGATGATCACGTGGTACGCGCCGACTTCAAGATGTCCACTGCGCATGCGCCGGAGCCCGTCGTATACCATGTGATCATCCCACAATGTACCAGGCTGAATATGATGTTCCGGCCCGGGCATCACTTGATCACAAAAAGGCCGGCATTTTGAATAGAAGGTGTCACAGCCCAAGGAGAATGCGGATGCCCAGCGGGGCGGGTGAAGAGACAGTTTGTAAGTATATGATTTTTTTTTCTCCATCATTATAGGGCCCCTTTAACACAGAGAGGGATGGTTAGGGATAAGAGGAATGTGCAGGGACAGGTAGAGATAGGATAGAGGGCTACCACGACCTGACAGGTTCCCTTTAAGTAACTTTTCTTACTCCCAAAAACTCCCCATTGAAGGGCTAGCAACTGTAAATTTCCCCACACATTACTATTAGGAGTTGTTAATCTTATTTTAATAGTTTCATCAAACACCAACATGCAAGAAAACATTAGTAGAGCATATCATGTAAAAAATTGTAATAGTGATGTTCTTTGGGGTGTCAGCTATCAACTCACTTCTTTACAACTGCTTAGGCCGGCTTCACACCCCAGCTTTGTGGTGTCAGGTTCTGTCCGGTTTGAACCGGATAGAATCTGACCGGGTTTTGGCCCCAAGTGTCCCTATGGTGCCAGTGGCAAAAACGAACAAAACTGGAGGGAGGATCCGGTGCCCATAACATGGGAGTCTATGGGCGCCGGATTGTTTGCTGGATACCTGGTGCTGAAAGAGCAGCAGCTCTGAAATTCAGCTGTGCTCATTCAGCACCTGGACAGCGCAGCATTTGAAAGCTGCTGCTGAAGTTCAGCACCAAGGCGAGCTCCACAGCTGAAATTTCAGCACTGCGGCAGCTCTCCTGCACCCATGCTGACCAAATTTCAGCACTGGACAGAGACGAAAATGATTCCGGTACAAAACAGGATCGGAGGGCATATTTGCCCTCTGGTTCTGCTCGTCTGGGACTGTCGGGTTATGTCTGGTGCATCCTGCAAAACACCGGACATAACCTAACAGCTCAAAATTGCGGTTTGAAGCCGGCCTTAGACAGAAGCTTGGTCTGAAGGAAGTTCACTTCCTGCATAAGACGTTACTTGGAACTTAGTCTTGTTTTAGGCCAATCATTCAGGTATGGATAACTGACATTAATACACATTCAGAAAAGTAGTCAGAGTATGAGAAACAGTAGATGATGATATTGGCGGTAATTTTGATGACCACAACAACTTGAAACCAGTAGCCTTAGTACTAGAATGATGATAGGAAGGAGGAAAGTTTTGCTCATATTGCGCTGCGGAATATGTTGGCGCTATACAAATAAACTTATATTATTATTTTATTATAGAAGGTTATTCCACTGCACACTAGAAGACTAAAGGTACCATCACACGCCGCCATATCACCGGCGAGATCGCTGGCAGTTCCTGAATTCGGCGATGTGTAAATCACATTGCCTGTGCGTAGTGGCGTGTCCGAGGTGCCTTATTTGATATCGTGGCATTTGATTGTACCTTTAGAAATAAGGGAGATGATTAGCAGATGTGTTGGCCAATGCAATTGAGCTTGAGAACCGCATTCAAATACTTTAGTTGTGCCAGTCAGTCTTTTTGTAATTTGCTCATATTGGCGGCCTGTTAGATTTCCCCACATTGTTTATGTCAAATGAATGCCATTAGCTCTATTAAATGCATGCTTTAGGGTAAATCTAAGTGACAAGATACAGCAGTTTTACGTTATATATTATGAATAATTTGTCGCTCAGTGAAACGCCATCAACCTTTATCATAAACTCAGCCCACATTCTTGAAAAGTGGGAAGGTCAGATCCAAAAGACAAAAAAGTCACAAATACCAATTACTAGAAATTTGGTGACCTGTGATATCAGTTCCCTGGCATACAGGGAGTGGAGTTGTTTCTTATAATAACTAATCATTACTCTCCCATTAATTTCCCAGAGACCTTATACACTACACTTTTTCTTTGCATCAGTAAAATGTCTGAACCCAAATTTGCTATTCTTTTTATTGATTTACATCTCTCCTTGGTTGATCATATTGAATTTAGCACAAACTACCACACCATTCACTACATCTCAATTCTGAAAGTCACACTTAATGACATGTAACACTTGAGCGCTGCTTTAACAATAAAGAACTTAACCAAAGTGAAATGGATCCTTAGATCTCTCACCAGTGGTAGGAAAGTATTACTCACGCTAATGGAGGTAATTTGTAAATTGTTTTCCTTGTGTTGCCATAATTAGGCAGAACAATGGTTGGAATTCTTTGAGTGATAGTTATTGAGAACTCTGTTCATAGATGATAGTTAGATTGCATTGGCGAAAATATCTCATACACAAAGAGTTCTGGGTCATGGAAAAAGGATCAAAGTAATGAGGTCAGTACATGTAGGTACACTAATATTAGACTATAGGCTTGACTAGAGTGATATCGACACCTGGCTGCCATTTTGCTGTATTTGTTTGCATAAAATCCCCCAAATTCCTAAAATCCCTTATGGAATATTTATAACAAATGTTATGAAATAACCAGTTTATCTCTAGAAATGACTAGAATGCTAAATTGGTGAAAAACGGAGTCAACATGTCTGTTGCTCAGGGCATTTTACTATTCAAGCAGCCCAGTGTTTCAGTACTTAGCGCATTTTGTTTTTCTATTTTAGCTATTTCTATTTGTTTTGTAAGGCCGGTTTCACATCACGGCAGGATCAAGGTCCGGGGCTGTCCGGTGTGAACTGGACAGCCCCGGGCCCGATTTTGCACTAATGCAGCCCTATGATGCTGGCAGCTATTTGCCATCCGGTTTTGTCCCTGTCCGGCAGCATCAGGCTGCATACAATTTTTGTCCCGGACACAAAAACATTGCTTGCATTATTTTTTGTGTCCAGGGCAAAAATTGGACAAAATCGGATTTTCCTGGATCCTACCGGATCTGACGCAATCTGGCGCCCCCTAACATGGGAGTCTATGACACTGGATAGCGCTGGATCCAACAAAAAATCGGATCCTGGAGCCGGATGCTGTCCCCTGCTGAGCTTTTAGGACCGTGGCTAGCTCCCTTCTAGCCGCAATCCTGTAATTTCAGCAGAGACAGCTCCTGAAAGCTGCACCCTGCTGAATCTAGCTGCAAACCGGACTGGATGGTATATTAACCCTCCGGTTCTGTTTGTCCAGACCTGTCAGGTTCTATCCGGTGCTTCCTGCAAAGCAGCGGACAGAACCTGACAGGAAAAAAATGTGATGTGAAACCGGCCTAAGATGAAAAGAACATATTAAATATATAGACATTAGCAAAAAGATTTTCCCATCTCCATTGGATAACATGTAATTGACTGAAAGGTTCTGTCCCATTTCTAGATCACACCTATAGGGGAGAAAGGGGTCCCCGACTTTAATTATCATAGGTAATGTAAAAGGTGTAGACAACAGGAATAATTAACTGAGAAATCAGTTTGTCTGGGTGTCACTTGGATAACAAAGAATGGTGGCACTTGTATTACTCTAATTTGTTAGTTTCAACTGAACACAATGGAATGACACTTTGCATATTATCTTATTGTCTCTTGTGGGACAATTTAATGATTGATTCATGATTTTTTATTTAGCTTCCAGGATCTGGTATCCTTATATAATGGCTGACCCTTTATTGTAGCTTTAGTTCTGCCTTCGACATGGAGCCCTTGGCTCTAATTTTCAGCATTGTGCTCCTGCAAGTGAACTTTCCTCCTGGCACAGGTGAGACTTTAGAAATATGGATAGATAAATCACATACATAATGTACAGATAGATCATAAATACTGTAGAAAGAATAACATTTGTTTAGTAAATCAATGCTCATGTAGACTTAAAGGTGCTGGCCATTTTCTCTTGTTAATGCAACTTTCCCCATAAACTGACCAGCACTTTTATCTGTGCAATGGCCATTGATGGAGGAATATGGGAACATATCAGTCCATAAGCATCTTCCAATAGAAAAACAGCTTTTCCATTTGAGGTGTTTTACAATTGGAGGATTCTGATGGACAGAACTGGTCACATGGTCCTTCATCAGCAGCTATTGTATCGGCGAAAGAGCTGGTCAGCTTGAGATTAATGCAGCACTTACAAGACCAAGTACCCAGCCCTATAAAAGGTTTACAAGCACAACAATCTATAAAGATATAATTCAATTACATTTTGCAATGCATTTAAAATAAAGTCTTTCAACAGCATCTCAACCTTAGACTTGCTAGTATGCCCAATGTTGAGTTCATCTTTCAATGGCTTCTCAACCTTAGACTTCCTAGTATGTCCAATGTTGAGTTCATCTTTCAATGGCTTCTCAACCTTAGAGTTGCTAGTATGCCCAATGTTGAGTTCATCTTTCAATGGCTTCTCAACCTTAGACTTGCTAGTATGCCCAATGTTGAGTTCATCTTTCAATGGCTTCTCAACCTTAGACTTGCTAGTATGTCCAATGTTGAGTTCACCTTTCAATGGCTTCTCGGCCTTAGACTTGCTAGTATGTCCAATGTTGAGTTCATCTTTCAATGGCTTCTCGACCTTAGACTTGCTAGTATGACCAATGTGGAGTTCATCTTTCAATGGCTTCTCGACCTTAGACTTGCTGGTATGTCCAATATCGGTTCCCAGTCTTTGATGCAGGCCCAAGAGCTGAGATTGCATCATACCCAGCAGGCACAGGCTGTGGAACACAGCCACCATCTGCCTCTAACAGTAACAAGTGAACTGCATTCTGCCTTACCACTATTGGTAAAGGTCCAGAAGGAATAATAAAAAGAAATTGTGATTTAGTAAACACTTTGTGATGCGTGTCCCCTCTTATTCTTCAAGAAATTCACTAATCGGTGAATTTCCTGAAGAAGAAGAGGGGCGACGCTTTGAAACGCATTGAATAAATCACCATTTCTTATTATTACTGCCTCTGGACCTATATTTGTTTGACAGCAGCGTAGGATTTTTTCCACAATTTCTCCTGGTTCCTGCATTATTGTCTTGCCACTGTGCACATGTATCCTGCAGCAGCTGTCTATACACTTTCATATTGGTTGTGTGTCACACCTTATCAGGTGAGCTATCAGCTCTTTTATATGTTTTCTGTCTTTATTTGGTAAGACCCCTTTCTTTCCACAGTTTATTATTTGACCACTGTTGGAGACTACTTAAATGCCATTGTTAACCTTTTAGTTTGTCATTTACATGCATGGTCCAGGAGGCGCTCTGCTATATGTGTCTGTCCTTCTCCTCCTCTTCCTCCTCCTCCTCCTCCTCCATTCCTCCATCCAATCATAATTTATGACAGCTGTGGGGGTTCTACTGAAGAACTCCATTCTTGCGATCATAATGCTCACCTTTATAGGTGACTGTGATTTTTAATATATGCTGAAATACTGTTTTGGTACACTATGTAGTACAAGCAATTAAAGTGGTGTAATTTGAAGCTCAAAGGCCCAATGCTAAACCTGCAACAAGGCCCCCAATTAAAGCAAGTATATAATAGAATTGGTCTTTTCATATAAGCCAAGGGGACTTTTTGGGCCCCCAACATACAAGGGTCAAAGTGCGATTGCAACTGTTATTGCAGTTATGCCCCTGAGCCATCAGGTCCAGTTCTCCTAAGGGGACTAAAAAGTAAAGTAAAAAAAAAAAAAATTAAATCTAACAATATATGAAGAATAAAAAAAATCAGCCCTCATTTTCTCAATTCAAAATAAAGTGATTTAAAATGTTAGAAAAATTAACACATGTGGTTTCAATGTATCCATAAAAGTATGAAGTCATTTTTAAGAATTGTTGAAAAAACTTTAATGACACAAGACTAAAAAAACAAAGTTACGTTAAAAAAATGCAAAACATAAATTGGGCTCACATTTTACTAATAGTTGAGTGTTTTTCTCCGCTTTTTTTTCTAATTCACTGATTTTCACCCCTTTTTTTTCTTTGCGTTCCGCCATTTTACAATTACATCGACACCTTGGTTTTTGTTGACTTTGGTTATCGTCGGTTTGGGTTTTCAATGAAAAAGGTGTCTCGGTTTTCGTTGATGCCTTGGTTTTTGGTAGTTTTCGTCGATACGTCCCTGCTCATTTTGCAATAATAAATGGTGACCCATCTCTCCACTTTCATACGCCAAAGAGAGCATTTATAAAATAAAATACCAAATGAAATGTTTATTAATTATATTAGTCTTTCATAGTCATTTTACAGTCATTTCTGAGTGTTTCCAGTATTAACCGCTATCTTTATTCTCTATAAAATGTATTTTTTTAGTAGGTATGTTGCAGTGTCTAGAACAAATTAATTGAGTTTACATTGTTTCCTATGGAAATCGTTGCGTTGGTTTTCATCGGTTTTGGTTTTCGTCAATAGTTTTCGGATGGGCTACCGACGGAAAACCAAAGCATCCACTGTAATATCCAAAAAGGTTTTTTTTCATTTAGCGATTAAGACATTTTACAACATCTCAAAATAGTTCCAACTTCACGCCACCTAGAGGATATAGAAACCAATGCGGAAACATCCTTGAGCCGTAACATTTTTGAAGACTTTTCTAAGTACTCTATGTCATTTTTCAGATATCATCGGATTATCAGGTTTAAAATGACCTTTTTTATAACAAAGTTTATGTATCACTCCTTTACATTGTAGAACCTCTTTTTTTGCCAAATTTTGCCTTCAGATATTTTTGAAACACTTGTTCCATGCTTGCTATGTCTCCACTTGTAGCCGATGGTTGAATGTTACGTACAGTGACTTTGGTGTATGTTTGACATCTGTGGCAATAGTTTTTGTTTGCTTATTCCAATCATATTTTCAAGGCTTGCACCAAAATAAATTGTTCTAACTTTAACATACACATTGCACCAGTTTAAAAATAAAAATAGCTAAAAAATGATAAAACGACAAGTCAAATAATTGACACTAAATAAACCTATCAAAAGAAATACAGGTGCATCTCACTGAATTATAATATCATCAAAAAGTTCATTTATTTCAGTGATTCAATACATAAAGTGAAACACATCTATTATGTAGAGTCATTACAAACAGTGATCTACTTCAAGTGTTTATTTATGTTAATGTTGATGATTATAGCTTACAGCCAATGAAAGCCTAAAGGTCATTATCTCAGAAAATTAAAGTATGGAGGACAAAGGGTCAGAGATATAATATTACCTAAATAGGTATCAGAGGCTTCACCTTGTGTGGTTGTGAGGGTCACAACCACTATAAAAGCATAAAACAGCTGCTGCAGTCTCCAACGTGGTGCATATAGAGAAGAGGATGAAGGGTTAAAAACCACGCTGCTGTATTCCACGAGACATCAAAGGGTGAATATAATATTGATTTATTAGTCAACGTGTTTCAGGGCTCCCTGGTCCCTTCCTCAGGACAAATCAATATAACATTGCCATGTTTCATGGAGTTTCAGGGATTCCTGAAATGCGTTAACTAATAAATCAATATTATATTCACCCTTTGATGTCTCGTGGAATACAACAATAACCCTTCGTCCTCCCTAACGTAATTTTCTGAGATAATGACCTTTGGGTTTTCATTGGCTGTAAGCCATAATCATCAACATTAACAAGAATAAACACTTCAAATAGATCACTGTGTGTGTAATGACTCTATATAATATATGCATTTCACTTTATGTATTTAATTACTGAAAAAAATTTACTTTTTGATGATTTTCTAATTCATTGAGATGCACTAGTATTTGGTGTCAGTTCTTTCACTTGTTTTCAGTTTCTTTAGAAAATGTTTCAAACTGGCGCATTTGATATTTGTGCCAGGATTCAAGAAGTTACTATGATGTACACTGGAGCTCGCTGTAGATTAGGGTACACCAGTATTATCCGGTGCGTTGCTGCTGTTGGGACCTCTAATGTCCCCCTCCTTGGATTAGAATATATAACTATTTACTATAGTTTGGTGCCCAGCACTACTATATTCCTATTTGGGCTATGGCATTAATTCAGACTTAATAATTGATATTTTACCCTTCCAGGGTTATTTTATTGAAATGCTCTATGTACAAATTTGTGATCACAATGTTTGTTACAATGTATAAAATACTCATAAAATCAATGAAAACGTTTTTGCACAATAAAATGATCTCTTTCTTTGTCTTGATTTCCTCTTGATGGCTTTATTCTGATAGTATTTTTGTTCATTTGACTCCTTCTCTTATTAGGGTATTATTGTTTTCCCTTTATGATCTGCACATATCATGGGGTTGGCTTTTCCAGCTTGTTATGACTTGATGTTTTGCTGCTGAATGATAAACCTTTTAGTGTGGTTCACTTGGTTTCAGTCTCTTATTGCAGCTTTCACTGTTGTTTGATATGGTTTTTGTGATGTTTTCAAATCTTAGTTCTGCGTGTCTCCTCCTCGGTGTTAGCTGTCTACCCGACCGCTACCGTGGCTCTGTTTTGTTGGTGCCTCGCGGTGTTGAGGCTTGTACTGCTGCTGCAAAATCCACAAGCCAGGTGTACCATGCAGCATCAAGTCACAAACAATGGATATACCGGTGAACATAATCTGCACTACCAATCAGGGGCGTAACTACAATAGGTGCAGGGGTTGCAATCGCACCTGGACCCTGCAGCCTAGGGGGCCCCAAAAGTCCCTTTGGCCTATAGAAAAAGACTAATACTATTAAAGACCTGCAATAATTGGGGGCACCATTGGAGCTTTCACATCGGGGCCCCTGGGCCTGAAGTTACACCACTGCTGCCAAAGGATGAATGAACTGGAGACGTGTATATATCATAGCGGTGGCTTTATTCTTTGACTTGTTTCAGAATGTAACCCTCACTCCTTCCTTAGGAAACCAACCGATTCATTCATTCTTTGGTATATCCATTGTTTCCGACAGCACAAAAGTTGGCATACACAGGTGCATCTCAATGAATTAGAATATCACCAAAAAGTTAATTTATTTCACTAATTCAATGCAAAAAGTGAAATACATATATAATATAGAGTCATTACACACAGAGTGATCTATTTCAAGTGTTTATCTCTGTAAATGTTGATGATTATGGCTTACAGCCAATGAAAGCCCAAAGGTCATTATCTTAGAAAATTAAAGTAGAGAGGATGAAGGGTTAAAAACCACGCTGCCGTATTCCATGAGACATCAAAGGGTAAATATCATATTGATTTATTAGTCAATGCATTTCAGGGCTCTCCAGCCCCTTTCTCAGAGCAAACCAATATTATATTGCCATGTTTCAGGGATCACTCAGAAAGTTAAAGTAGGGAGGATGAAGGGTCTGAGAGATAAAATATGACCTAAATAAGTATCAGAGGCTTCACCTTGTGTGGTTGTGAGATCCATCACTGCTGCTTGAGTCCCCTGCATGGTGCATATAGATGGTTAAAAACAGTGCTGCTGTATTCCA
Source organism: Allobates femoralis (assembly GCA_033576535.1). Taxonomy (NCBI): domain Eukaryota; kingdom Metazoa; phylum Chordata; class Amphibia; order Anura; family Aromobatidae; genus Allobates; species Allobates femoralis. The sequence continues at coordinate 68,130,282 of JARQOC010000006.1, read as the reverse complement.
TTTACTGGTCATCATGTTTGGCTCCCTGGCCCCTTCCTTAGGAAAAAACTGTATCATATTAACATAGTTCAGGGCATCTCTGGGAGCCCTGAAATGCGTTGACTAATAAATCAATATTATATTCTCCCTTTGATGTCTCGTGGAATACAGCAGCACAGTTTTCAACCCTTCATCCTCCCTATTTTAATTTTCTGAGATAATGACCTTTGGGTTTTCATTGGCTGTAAGCCATAATCATCAGCATTAACAGAACTAAACACTTGAAATTGACCATTCTGTGTGTAATGACTCTATATAATATAGAAAAATATATTGCAATCTGAGAGTCCTCAGTGGTTGATACCTTTTAATGGCTAACTGAAAAGATGGTAAACATAGCAAGCTTTCGAGACGACTCAGGTCTCTTCTTCAGGCTGAAAATGACACAAATTCTGAAGACACATACATTTATACATAAGCAATAGAGGGAAAAAAAAAAGGGGAAAGAAGAGAACAGAAAAAAAAAATGGCAAAACAGTGTTATATGCTCTGGTGGATATTACAGGCGACACAAAGCAGAGTCGGGTAGGGAGGGTGGAGGAGCAGGGACACAGAAAGCAGATTTCTAAGATAAGCGGAACCAATTGTATTAGGTAGATGGTTAGTAACCCATGGAGACCTGAAATTATTTAGTTAAGTTCTGGAGAGCAGATTAAGTGAGAGAGTTCACAGAAGTGTCAGGAGTTCATTGTCCTATGATTTCAGTGTGTAGCAAGCTGTCTCCATTTCTGGGTGGATAGAGGGTGTTCTCAAACCCCTGGTAAAAGAGACACCCAGCTACATTCAGGACACAACTGACCTATTGAATAAACTGTCAGCAATAGGTCCTCTACCAGAAGGAACCATCCTCGCCACCATGGATGTGGAATCTTTGTACAGCAACATCCCACACCAGGATGGATTAAATGCCTGCAAAACCTTCCTGGAGAACACAGGGATTGATGCTGACTCTGTGGTAGAACTCACAGAATTCATCCTCATGCACAATTACTTTAGATTTGACGACAACATATATTTACAGGAGACTGGGACAGCAATGGGGAGCAAAATGGCACCACAATATGCAAACCTTTTCATGGCCAAGCTTGAAGGTGACTTTTTATCCTCTTGCCCTATCAGGCCTCTGGCCTACTACCGTTATATTGATGACATCTTGATCATCTGGACGGAGTCTGAGCAACAGCTGAAGATGTTCCACGAACACTTTAATCAATTTCACCCCACCATTAACTTAACACTCAACTACTCCTGCACTGAAGTCAGCTTTCTGGACACCATCATTAAGCTACAGAACAATGAATTAGAGACATCCTTGTACCGGAAACCAATTGACCGTCCAACATATCTCCGATGGGACAGCTTTCATCCAAAGCACATAAAAAACTCTATTGTGTACAGCCAGGCCATCAGATACAATCGGATATGTTCCAACCCTACAGACAGAGACAGTAACCTGAGGACCTCAGAAAGACCTTTTTGAACCAGGGCTACCATCCAAGAACAATCGAGAACCAGATTACAAGAGCCACCAGAATATCAAGGAATCATCTCCTACATTACAGAACTAGAGAAGAAAACAACAGAGTTCCTCTTGTAGTCACCTACAATCCAAGTCTGGAGGTGCTAAGAGGAGCTGCACGGAAACTGCAACCACTCCTACAAAAAGATGCCCGACTAAAATCAATATTTCCGGATCCCCCACTCTTGTGTTTTAGACAACCTCCGAATCTAAAAAACATCATTGTCAAAAGCGCCCTGTCCTCTCCAGCAGCAACAGGAACCTTTCCCTGCAACCAGAGAAAGTGCAAAACCTGTTCATCTATAATGACAACTGACAAGATAAGGATTCCTGGGACAGATCAGGACTACAAGATCCCAGGTAACTTTAGCTGCACTACAAGCAATGTGGTGTATCTAATCATATGTACCAAATGCCCAACAGGTGGCATGTACGTAGGTGAGACCGGATTACAATTCAGAAAAAATGAATTCTCATCGCCACTCAATAAAAGAAAAGCGGATGGATCTACCTGTAGCAAAGCATTTTTGCAGCTCTGAGCACAACACTGAATCCGATATGAGGCTGCTCATCTTAACCTCTTAACGACTAATGACGAGTATACTCGTCATGAAAAGCTGTCAGTTCCCGCATCATGACGAGTATACTCGTCATGGCTTTGAACTGTCACTGCTCCTAAACGAACAGTGACAGCTCAAATCTAAAAGCTGTCAGTGACAGCTGAGGGTCAGGGGCAGAGGTGTGGGGACCCTTTTTAGTGGTCCCCACACTCAGAGCGATGTGATCGGTCAGTCAATCTGACCGACCGATCACATCAAGATCGCGCAGGGAAATGCTGAATATGAGCATTTCCCTGTGCGATCGCTGCAGGAGCCGGGCTGTCAGCTGTGCCCGGCTCCTGCACACATTTCCTGCCTCTGCCCACTGCCCCTCCACTACTCTGCCTGGTCCCCTGTTAACCCCTAGCCCCCCCTTCCCCCCCCCCCAAACATACTTATATGCCGGCGGGCTGCACTGCACCCGCCGACCATTATCTAATGCTCCGGGCCCCCTGTGTCCTGTCCCCGCTCCATCCAGCCTCCCCCTGTGTCCTGTCTAGCCCCCCCTGTGTGCTGTCCAGCCCCCCCTGTGCCATTTCCCCCTGTGTCCGGCCGGCACCCCCCCATGCCGCTCCCCGCCATCCACCCGCTACCCTGGTGTTTCTACCGGCGGGCTCCCTCCCCCCTGCTCCTACCCACCCCACTGCTCCTACCCACCCCCCTGCTCCTACCCACCCCACTGCTCCTACCCACCCCCCTGCTCCTGCCCACCCCTCTGCTCCTGCCCACCCCTCTGCTCCTACTCACCTATTCCGGTCTGCACGCTCCTGCACCGTCGGCCTCCGAGTCCTCTGCAGTCTCCGGTGTGGCTCCTCCTTCTCATCGATGGGTAAGTATGAATGAATGAATGAATGAATGAATAGATGGATGGGTGGATGGATGGGTGTGCGTGGATGTGCGTACGTGGATGTGCGTACGTGGATGTGCGTACGTGGATGTGTGTACGTGGATGTGCGTGCGTGGATGTGCGTGCGTGGATGTGCGTACGTGGATGTGCGTGTGTGAATGTCCGTGCGTGCATGTGTGGTACGTGGATGTGTGCGTACGTGGATGTGCGTGGATGTGGATGTACGTGGATGTGTGTGTGGATGTGCGTGGATGTGGATGTACGTGGATGTGTGCGTACGTGGATGTGCGTGGATGTGGATGTACGTGGATGTGTGTGTGGATGTGCGTGGATGTCAGCATGCGTGCGTGGATGTGTGAATGCGTGGATGTCAGCACGTGGATGTGCGCACGTGGATGTGCGCACGTGGATGTGCGTACGTGGATGTGCGTACGTGGATGTGCGTACGTGGATGTGGCGTGTGTGAATGTGCGTGCGTGGATGTGTGCGTATGTGGATGTGTGCGTACGTGGATGTGCGTGGATGTGGATGTACGTGGATGTGTGCGTACGTGGATGTGCGTGGATGTGGATGTACGTGGATGTGTGTGTGGATGTGCGTGGATGTCAGCATGCGTGCGTGGATGTGTGAATGCGTGGATGTGCGTGGTTGTGTGCATGCGTGGATGTCAGCACGTGGATGTGCGCACGTGGATGTGCGCACGTGGATGTGCGTACGTGGATGTGCGTACGTGGATGTGCGTACGTGGATGTGCGTGTGTGAATGTGCGTGCGTGGATGTGTGCGTATGTGGATGTGTGCGTACGTGGATGTGCGTGGATGTGGATGTACGTGGATGTGTGTGTGGATGTGCGTGGATGTCAGCATGCGTGCGTGGATGTGTGCATGCGTGGATGTGCGTGGTTGTGTGCATGTGTGGATGTCAGCACATGGATGTGCGTACGTGGATGTGCGTACATGGATGTGCGTGCGTGGATGATGGGTGCATAGGTGGATGGATGGGTGCAACAAGGGATCAAGTGTCCTCTTGTTATAGTCTCTGGGATCATAGTCATGGTGCACTGTATAACTGATCATTGTCATACAGTGCACCATAACTCTGACCCCTGAGACTGTAGGAAGAGGAGACTTGATCCCTTGCTGCAGTCTCTCGATTGAGCAGAGGCGATCGAGCGTCGTGGGACCTTCGTTGTGGACTACGTCGGAGGCGATCGAGCGTCGTGGGACCTTCGTTGTGGACTACGTCGGATCTTATAATAAAGATGGAGTCCGAATTTTGTTTGTGTTTTTTTTTCAAATAAAAAGATTTTTCTATGTGTGTATTTTCTGACTATTTACCAGAGATTCCTAATGGCGGGTCTAACATTGGCCCTATATTATGAATCTCGGGCTTAGTGCCAGCTGCCAATAAAAAGCTGGCATTAACCCCTTTATTACCCAGTTTGCCACCGGCACCAGGGCAACTGGAAGAGCATGGGTACAGCGCCAGAAAATGGCGCTTCAATGAATGCGCCATTTTCTGGGGCGGCTGCGGGCTGCAATTCGCAGCATGGGGGGCCCAGAACGCTTGGGCCTTTCCATGCTGAGGATTCCAGCCCCCAGCTGCCTAGTTGTACCTGGCTGGGCCAAAAATATGGCGGAGCCCTACGTCATTTTTTTTTCTAGAATTAGTTCTAGAAATAAAAAAAAATGGGCTTCGCTGTATTTTTGGTTGCAGCCAGGTACAACGAGGCAGCTGGGGGTTGCTGGCAGTCTGTAGCTGCCAAGTTGTACCTGGCTGGACCAAAAATATGGCGGAGCCCTACGTCATTTTTTTTTCTAGAATTAGTTCTAGAAATAAAAAAAAATGGGCTTCGCTGTATTTTTGGTTGCAGCCAGGTACAACGAGGCAGCTGGGGGTTGCTGGCAGTCTGTAGCTGCCAAGTTGTACCTGGCTGGACCAAAAATATGGCGGAGCCCTACGTCATTTTTTTTTCTAGAATTAGTTCTAGAAATAAAAAATGGGCTTCGCTGTATTTTTGGTTGCAGCCAGGTACAACGAGGCAGCTGGGGGTTGCTGGCAGTCTGTAGCTGCCAAGTTGTACCTGGCTGGACCAAAAATATGGCGGAGCCCTACGTCATTTTTTTTTCTAGAATTAGTTCTAGAAATAAAAAAAAAATGGGCTTCGCTGTATTTTTGGTTGCAGCCAGGTACAACGAGGCAGCTGGGGGTTGCTGGCAGTCTGTAGCTGCCAAGTTGTACCTGGCTGGACCAAAAATATGGCGGAGCCCTACGTCATTTTTTTTTCTTCTAGAATTAGTTCTAGAAATAAAAAAAAGCCTTCGCTGTATTTGTAGCCAGCCAGGTACAACTTGGTAGCTGGCTGACTGGAATCCTCAGTGTGGAGAGACTCAAATGTTGTATATCCCCCACGCTGCAAATTTCAACCCACAGCCACCCAAGAAAATAGCGCATTCATTAGAGGCGGCATTTTCTGGTGCTGTACCCCAACTCTACCAGTTGCCCTTGTGCTGGTGGCACACGGGTTCTCCATATGCGACATGGTGTCCGCTAACAATTTCAATAGAAAATTTGCTCCAATTGTTAGCGGAAACCATGTCGGGTATGGTGAGCCCCTCCCTGTGTGCCTGAACATTGGAGCTCCCCCACAAGTGACCCCATTTTAGAAACTAGACCCCCACAGGAACGTATCTAGATGCATAGTGATCACTTTGAACTCCCAGATGCTTCACAAATTCATCCATAAAAATGAAAAAGCACGTTTTTTTCCACAAAAAGTTTCTTTTTTCATTTTTACGAATCAATTTGTGAAGCACCTGGGGGTTCAAAGTCCTCACTCTGCATCTAGATACGTTCCTTGGGTGGTCTAGTTTCAAAAATGGGTCACTTGTGGGGGAGCTCCAATGTTTAGGCACATAGGGGCTCTTCATATCCTACAAGGTGTCCGCTAACAATTCCAATTGTTAGTGGACACCATGTTGCGTATGGAGAGCCCCTGTGTGTCTCCACATTGGAGCTCCCCCACATGTGACCCCATTTTGGAAACTAGACCCCCAAACGATTATATCTAGATGCATAGTGAGTACTTTGAACCCCCAGATGCTTCACAAATTGATCCGTAATAATGAAAAAAGAAATTATTTGTGGAAAAAAAGTGCTTTTTCATTTTTACGGATGAATTTCTGAAGCATCTGGGGTTCAAAGTGCTCACTATGCATCAAGATACGATCCTTTGGGGGTCTAGTTTCCAAAATGGGGTCACTTGTGGGGGAGCTCCAATGTGGAGACACACGGGGACCCTCCAAACACGACATGGTGTCCGCTAACAAATTGAGCTAATTTTCCATTCAAAATATTAGCGGACACCATGTCGCGTTTGGAGGGTCCCGGTGTGTCTCCACATTAGAGCTCCCCCACAAGTGACCCCATTTTGGAAACTAGACCCCCTAAGGAACGTATCTAGATGCATAGTGAGCACTTTGAACCCCCATATGCTTCAGAAATTCATCCGTAAAAATGAAAAAGCACTTTTTTTTTCCACAAAAAAATTCTGTTTTCATTATTATGGATCAATTTGTGAAGCATCTGGGGGTTCAAAGTGCTCACTATGCATCTAGATATGTTCCTTTGGGGGTCTAGTTTCCGAAATGGGGTCACTTGTGGGGGAGCTCCAATGTGGAGACCCACAGGGACCCTCCAAACGTGACATGGTGTCCGCTAACAATTTGAGCTCATTTTCCATTCAAATTGTTAGCGGACACCATGTCGCGTTTGGAGGGCCCCGGTGTGTCTCCACATTGGAGCTCCCCCACAAGTGACCCCATTTCGGAAACTAGACCCCCTAAGGAACATATCTAGATGCATAGTGAGCACTTTGAACCCCCAGATGCTTCACATATTCATCAATAAAAATGAAAAAGCACTTTTTTTTTCCACACAAATTTTCTTTTTTCATCTTTACAGATCAATTTGTGAAGCACCTAGGGGTAGAAAGTGCTCACTATGCATCTAGATATGTTCCTTTGGGGGTGTAGTTTCCAAAATGGGGTCACTTGTGGGGAAGCTCCAATGTGGAGACACACGGGGACCCTCCAAACGCGACATGGTGTCCGCTAACAATTTGAATGGAAAATGAGCTCAAATTGTTAGCGGACACCATGTCGCGTTTGGAGGGTCCCTGTGTGTCTCCACATTGGAGCTCCCCCACAAGTGACCCTATTTTGGAAACTAGACCCCCAAAGGAACATATCTAGGTACATAGTGAGCACTTTGAGCCCCCAGATGCTTCCCAAATTGATCCGTAATAATGAAAAAATAATTTTTTAGTGGAAAAAAAAGTGCTTTTTCATTTTTACGGATGAATTTCTGAAACATATGGGGGTTCAAAGTGCTCACTATGCATCTAGATACGTTCCTTAGGGGGTCTAGTTTCCAAAATGGGGTCACTTGTGGGGGAGCTCCAATGTGGAGATACACAGGGGCCCTCCAAAAGCGACATGGTGTCCGCTAACAATTTGAGCTCATTTTCCATTCAAATTGTTAGTGGACACCATGTTGCGTATGGAGGGTCCCCGTGTGTCTCCACATTGGAGCTCCCCCACAAATGACCCCATTTTGGAAACTAGACCCCCTAAGGAAGGTATCTAGATGCATAGTGAGCACTTTGAACCCCCAGATGCTTCACAAATGTATTCATAAAAATTAAAAAAAACCTTTTATTTCACAAAAAAATTCTTTTTGCCTACATTTTTTCAGTTTCACATGGGCAAAGGGATAAAATACATCCCAAAATTTGTTGGGCAATTTCTCCTGAGTACACCGATACCTTATTTGTGGTCATAAACCACTGTTTGGGCGCACGGCAAGGCTCAGAAGTGAAGGAGCGCCATTTCACTTTTTGAACGGAAAATTGGCTCTAAAATTCAAATTGCGCTCCCTCCCTTCTGAGCCCTGCCGTGCGCCCAAACAGTGGTTTATGACCATATATGAGGTATCGGTGTACTCAGGAGAAATTGCCCAACAAATTTTAGGATGCATTTTATCCTGTTGCCCATGTGAAAATGAAAAAATTGAGGCTAAAAGAACATTTTTGTTACAAAAATTAAAATGTCCATTTTTTCCTTCAACTTTATTTTAGTTCCTGTGAAGCACCTGAAGGGTTAATATTCTTCTTGAATGTAGTTTTGAGTAGCTTGAGGGGTGCAGTTTTTGGAATGGTGTCACTTTTGGGTGTTTTCTGTCATGTACACCCCTCAAAGGGACTTCAAATGTGATGTGGTCACTAAAAAATTGGTTTTGTAAATTTTGCTGGAAAAATGAATAATTGCTAATGAACTTTGAACCCTTATAACGTCCTACCAAATTTTTTTTTTTCTTCCAAAATTGTGCTGATGTGAAGTAGACATGTGGGACATGTTATTTATTAACTATTTTGTGGCACATAACTCTCTGGTTTAGCAGAATAAAAATTAAAAATTTGAAAATTGCTAAATGTTCAAAATTTTTGCCAAATTTTTTTTTTTTTCATAAATAAACGCAAAAATTATCGACCTAAATTTAATACTAACATGAAGCCCAATATGTCACAAAAAAACAATCTCAGAATCGCTAGGATCGTTGAAGCGTTCCAGAGATATTACCTCATAAAGGGAGAGTGGTCAGAATTACAAAAAATGGTCCGGTCATTAAGCTGCAAAGTGACTCGGTCCTTAAGGGGTTAAAGAGTGACTTCAAATCTCAGAGAGAGAGAAGAATTTGGGAATACAAATTGATAACAACCTTCAACACACTCGAAACCGGACTAAATATTTCACATGGATTTATGGGATTCTATGTAAAATGAACGGACATTTGGGGATAGCAGATTCATGCATTTTATATATAAAATGAAAGTGCATTTGGAGACAGCTTGCTACACACTGAAATCATAGGACAATGAACTCCTGACACTTCTGTGAACTCTCTCACTTAATCTGCTCTCCAGAACTTAACTAAATAATTTCAGGTCTCCATGGGTTACTAACCATCTACCTAATACAATTGGTTCCGCTTATCTTAGAAATCTGCTTTCTTTGTCCCTGCTCCTCCACCCCTCCCTACCCGACTCTGCTTTGCGTCACCTGTCATATCCACCAGAGCATATAACACTGTTTTGCCATTTTTTTTTTTCTGTTCTCTTCTTTCCCCTTCCTTTTTTTTTTTTTTTTTCCCTCTATTGCTTATGTATAAATGTATGTGTCTTCAGAATTTGTGTCATTTTCAGCCTGAAGAAGAGACCTGAGTCGTCTCGAAAGCTTGCTATGTTTACCATCTTTTCAGTTAGCCATTAAAAGGTATCAACCACTGAGGACTCTCAGATTGCAATATATTTTTCTATCTACTGGCTAACACGGTATAAATATTCTTTACCTTATCAAAATGGAGGATACCGGAATGTACCGAATCTTTATGGATTTAAAGACACTTCTGAAGAAACGTGCACAACTGGACAGTGACATATTCTTTCTTTCCAAATGTAAGAAGGAGAATCTGATTCCCAAAGGACTCTGGATTACAAATCCACTTCTGCACACCTATAATACTCAGTATGCACGAAACCTTTGCCACAGGACCTCGGAGAGACTAAGGAACCACCTTTTGCATGTCTACTACAACATCAAAAGTAAGATCCAGGGTGAATTGGAAACATGGAAGGACACACTTACAGAAGCCATGGAACATAATCTACAACAATTTTACCATAAATTACAAACTCGTCTGATTCAGAACAAGGAAAAGAAATTACACAGACTGCGCATCAATTCAGGACTCAATACAAACAAAACAAAGACACATCCTGACAACTGAGACAACTCCTCCTGTCAGAAAGCATCTAATTGTGTCATCAACCTTTCGGATTACAAACCCAACAAGTTGGAACTTTCTGTGCTTTCTAGGGGACTCTCCTTTTGTCCTACTAAAGGTCTGGATAAAATTGAACTGTGCAGCGACATGGAGGATTACTTCAGGAGATTACGCCTAAGGGAATTTTTCAGCGACAAAGAGGATTCCGAACTCAACTGGGCCGAAGGAACAAGGATCCCGACAACCAAAAAGAAAAGGTCAGACTGGACTCCTGATCTTAAGCGTAACTCACACTTGAACAACTATATAGACACTTTCAGACATTTGGTAAAATCCACTATTTTAGATACACACAAGAGTCCACCATCCAATATCAATGCCCAGGAGAGAAGGGCCGTACGGTCCTTGAAAACCAACAAAGAAATCATCATTAAACCTGCAGACAAGGGTGGTGCAATAGTCATGATGAACAAATCTGACTACCTGAAGGAAGCAAACAGACAACTGACAGACACACGTTACTACAAGAAATTGCAGTCTGACCCCACACAGGACTATTACAAGGAATTAAAAAAGCTGGTTTCTTGTCTACCTGACGTATCTGTAAGAGCTGATGACCTTCTACCAGTAAATCCAACAACAGGCACATTCTACATGCTTCCCAAAATTCACAAACCAGGAAATCCAGGGAGACCAATCATTTCATGTGTGGGCACCCTCACCGAACAAATTTCTGGGTGGATAGAGGGTGTTCTCAAACCCCTGGTAAAAGAGACACCCAGCTACATTCAGGACACAACTGACCTATTGAATAAACCATCAGCATTAGGTCCTCTACCAGAAGGAACCATCCTCGCCACCATGGATGTGGAATCTTTGTACAGCAACATCCCACACCAGGATGGATTAAATGCCTGCAAAACCTTCCTGGAGAACACAGGGATTGATGCTGACTCTGTGGTAGAACTCACAGAATTCATCCTCACGCACAATTACTTTAGATTTGACGACAACATATATTTACAGGAGACTGGCACAGCAATGGGGAGCAAAATGGCACCACAATATGCAAACCTTTTCATGGCCAAGCTTAAAGGTGACTTTTTATCCTCTTGCCCTATCAGGCCTCTGGCCTACTACCGTTATATTGATGACATCTTGATCATCTGGACGGAGTCTGAGCAACAGCTGAAGATGTTCCACGAACACTTTAATCAATTTCACCCCACCATTAACTTAACACTCAACTACTCCTGCACTGAAGTCAGATTTCTGGACACCATCATTAAGCTACAGAACAATGAATTAGAGACATCCTTGTACCGGAAACCAATTGACCGTCCAACATATCTCCGATGGGACAGCTTTCATCCAAAGCACATAAAAAACTCTATTGTGTACAGCCAGGCCATCAGATACAATCGGATATGTTCCAACCCTACAGACAGAGACAGTCACCTTGAGGACCTCAGAAAGACCTTTTTGAACCAGGGCTACCATCCAAGAACAATCGAGAACCAGATTACAAGAGCCACCAGAATATCAAGGAATCATCTCCTACATTACAGAACTAGAGAAGAAAACAACAGAGTTCCTCTTGTAGTCACCTACAATCCAAGTCTGGAGGTGCTAAGAGGAGCTGCACGGAAACTGCAACCACTCCTACAAAAAGATGCCCGACTAAAATCAATATTTCCGGATCCCCCACTCTTGTGTTTTAGACAACCTCCGAATCTAAAAAACATCATTGTGAGAAGCGCCCTGTCCTCTCCAACAGCAACAGGAACCTTTCCCTGCAACCAGAGAAAGTGCAAAACCTGTTCATCTATAATGACAACTGACAAGATAAGGATTCCTGGGACAGATCAGGACTACAAGATCCCAGGTAACTTTAGCTGCACTACAAGCAATGTGGTGTATCTAATCATATGTACCAAATGCCCAACAGGTGGCATGTACGTAGGTGAGACCGGATTACAATTCAGAACAAGAATGAATTCTCATCGCCACTCAATAAAAGAAAAGCGGATGGATCTACCTGTAGCAAAGCATTTTTGCAGCTCTGAGCACAACACTGAATCCGATATGAGGCTGCTCATCTTAAAGAGTGACTTCAAATCTCAGAGAGAGAGAAGAATTTGGGAATACAAATTGATAACAACCTTCAACACACTCGAAACCGGACTAAATATTTCACATGGATTTATGGGATTCTATGTAAAATGAACGGACATTTGGGGATAGCAGATTCATGCATTTTATATATAAAATGAAAGTGCATTTGGAGACAGCTTGCTACACACTGAAATCATAGGACAATGAACTCCTGACACTTCTGTGAACTCTGTCACTTAGTCTGCTCTCCAGAACTTAACTAAATAATTTCAGGTCTCCATGGGTTACTAACCATCTACCTAATACAATTGGTTCCGCTTATCTTAGAAATCTGCTTTCTGTGTCCCTGCTCCTCCACCCCTCCCTACCCGACTCTGCTTTGCGTCACCTGTCATATCCACCAGAGCATATAACACTGTTTTGCCATTTTTTTTTTCTGTTCTCTTCTTTCCCCTTCCTTTTTTTTTTTTTTTTTTTTTTTTCCCTCTATTGCTTATGTATAAATGTATGTGTCTTCAGAATTTGTGTCATTTTCAGCCTGAAGAAGAGACCTGAGTTGTCTCGAAAGCTTGCTATGTTTACCATCTTTTCAGTTAGCCATTAAAAGGTATCAACCACTGAGGACTCTCAGATTGCAATATATTTTTCTATCTACTGGCTAACACGGTATAAATATTCTTTACCTTATCTATATAATATATACATTTCACTAATTGATTTGTATTAATTAAATAAATTTACTTTTTAATGATATTTTAATTCATTGAGACGCACCTGTACTTAAAATGAAGTCATATTTTGCTCTCAAATTATTTACACTTTATTATTTCTAATGCGAAGAAAGGGGTTGTTTTTGCAAATATTGGTACACATAATACTTGGGTAAAAATCTCTATCTTTCTTATGTTTTATGCCACTCTCGCCACTTCCAATAAGTAGGTGTCAATGTGGTTATGGTTAACTATGTAATTGAGCTGCAGACATCATTGCTAGGGATGGGCAAGTGTACTCGCTACTATTCGGAACTCGCCGAATAGTAGCGGTATTCGTGTACTCGCTACTTGCCGAGTAAATTAGGATTACTCGGGAGTAGCAAGTACCGAGTACTTTTGCAGTGTATCAATAGATACACTGCAAAAGTCCTGTAAAAGAGAGGAAAAGTGGTTAAAAAATAAAAAAATCAGATACTCACCTTAACCGACGGCTGTACCGGGACCGGCCGATGCACATCTGTTCATGTTAAAGGACCTTTCACTCTCTCAGCCAATCAGATGGCTGGGAAAGATCTGGCCAATCAGATGCCGCCACGTCACAATCACGTGATCGCTAGCAGCCACCTGATTGGCCAGATGGAAAGGTCCTCTCAGGTACACCGAGGACCTTTCCATCTGGCCAATCAGGTGGTCGCTAGCAATCACGTCATTGTGACGTGGCGGCATCTGATTGGCCAGATCTCTCCCAGCCATCTGATTGGCTGAGAGAGTGAAAGGTCCTTTAACATGAATAGATGTCCATCGGCCGGTCCCGGTACAGCCGTCATTTAAGGTGAGTATCCGATTTTTTATTTTTTAACCACTTTTCCTCTCTTTTACAGGACTTTTGCAGTGTATCTATTGATACACTGCAAAAGTACTTGGAATCGCTATACTCGCAACGAGTAGCGAGTACCGAGACCTACTCGTTGCTGGTATAGCGATTCCGAATAGTATGGTACTCGCCCATCCCTAATCATTGCTAAATGTAAATATTTTGACTAATTTACAAAATAGTTGCAATTTAATTCCAGTAGGAGGAGGGGGGGGGGTTAGAATTGGAGATACAGTTTTAAACTGAAAGATTCTATATTAAGATTGTATTTAAACATGTCAAACACCGTGCCACACTTTGATAAATTTGACGTAACATAACAGTAACTCAACTAGAAGGAAAAGTGATTCAAACTGTCCTCATATAAACGTTCCCCTAAATATACACAGGGGAACTTGATTTACAAGCATAATCCTTTGTGTGCCTGTAATTCAAATCGCCTGTATATCAGCGCCAATTTTCCCATGAATAATAATTGAAACACAGACGATTCGATCCACAACCCAAAATTATCTACTGTATTCATACATACAAAATTGTAAAATTATTACAGTAATACAAAGCCTTTGCAGTCCCCATTATCCCCAAGGAGCCCTAAATATCCCCATGCAACCCCCAAATAACCATCATCCCCATAAAGCCCCCATCATCTCATTGTATCCCCCTGCAGTCCCAAATATCCCCTTGCAGCCCCCATCATCCCCATGCAGCCCCCATCATCCCCCTGCAGCCCCCAATATCCCCTTGCAGCCCCCATCATCCCCATGCAGCCCCCGTCATCCCCATGCAGCCCCCATCATCCCCTTGCAGCCCCCATCATCCCCTTGCAGCCCCCATCATCCCCTTGCAGCCCCCAATATCTCATGCCCACTGTGCTTTTTTGTTACGCTGCATAAACAAACATGCAAAGTGTTTTTGGAAACTGCAACTTCTTAATTCCTCTTGAGTTTTATGTGCACTTTTCCTAATTGAATTGTATTAGATGCGGACGTCTGCAAGTAAAAAATGCTTATGCATTTTTATTGAGTTTCTGCAGTGAAAATGCTTCAATACGCATGTAATCAACTCTCGAATGTTTTCATAGATTAATGTTTTGTCAAAGCGACATACTAGAAAGTAACAAAAATAAAGCAGCTCTATATTACACATGACAAACCAACAAGAGACAAAAAACACAGGTTAAGAAAACAGTATTAGTAATAGTTTTTATTGTTTTTCTGCTGCAAAAATGTACTAAAATATACCATAAATGATACCTAACGTACATATACTGTAGATGCAAGAATGCTGCAGATATTCTGAAACATCGAAATCCCACCAAATACTCATCAAGGGAACATAGTCTTAATTGGAGTTTATATTTGCATAATGCTAATTGTAAGGCTCGGGTCACATTTGCATTTAAAAATTCAGATCCTGATCCGGTTTCGAGCTGTTAAAAAGCTCTGGGATCGCAGTCCATAGTCGCCCATTATGTAAATCGGATTGCACTACATGCAATCCGGTTACCGCTTTCGGATTTGCAGCCTGCGTGAAAAGTCATGCAGGCTGCAGTTTTTGGAGCGGTTTGCCATCCGCAGCAGGATTGCTATAATGGGCGCCTATAGGAGCCCACCCAGCTGCCGTAAGGCACTTGTGAATGCCTGCGGCAGCCGAATGCATTGTTCGTCCCTGCTGCCTCGCTGATCGCCAATCATTGCAGAATGCCCGGGTCCATTTTTCGGTCGCTGGTCTCCCGCTGTCATGCATGCATCGGCATGTGTGACAAGGGAAATGGCCAGCGACACCCATTCTGCGCCCAACACCCTGACCGATCTCAGCGACCTTCGGGTGTAGGCTCTTCACTGGGTGATTACTGGTGAGATCTGCCTATCTGGCAATCACATAGCAATGCTCCAGCGATTCCGATCGTTGGTCGGGTAGCTGGAACATCGCTATGCTTAACACGGCCTTTATACTTATCGGCCACCGTCTGCACCTTTGTCTTGTTGCTCATGTCGCATTACACCATCGTATGACCGCAGCTTCTGACTGTTGAAAGTACTGATCATAAGTGCTCAGTGCAAATCTATGTGAGCCAGCATGAGGCCAGAAACAGGCTCTCAACGACTTACATTGAAATGTGACCTCCAGAAGGTGAAGACGGTGGTGGGTAAGTATAGGAGAGGAAACAAGTAACTTAAATTAGCTACACCACTCTATTGCTGCTATAAAAACATGGTAGAGAGGAGCTTTAAGATAAATATACATAATGCATATTTGATCTAGATTTTCCATGTAAATTTGAGTGGAGAAAACTACAGCTCAGTACAGTATGGTTAGGTTCACCTTTGGGACCAAGCATCCTTTGGAAGGATGCATTCAAGGGTGTTGTTTTTTCCCTTGCAATTTTTATAACATTTTTAGCACTAGCGTTAACGCATGCGTTCCCCACAGACTCCCATATTTTAAAAAAATGCATGCGTTTTTGCAAACGCCCCACAGATGCTTCTCAGGATAATGTCACACTTGCGCCTTTGAAGCGCTAAAAGCTAGCGTTTTTCACATGTGCAAATTGTGAAAAATGCTAGTATTAATGCCACCATAGCCTCCCATGCAAAAAACACATTGCCACAGTGCAATGCATTTGATGCTAGGCATTTTTGCAAAAGCACCAAAAATGCGCTGTAAGTAGTGTTTTTGGGGGCGTTTGCAAAAACGCATGCGTTTTTTTAACATGGGAGTTTATAGGAAATGCATGCGTTAATGCTAGCGCTACAAATGCAAAAAATGCCATAAAAATTGCAATAAGAAAAACTGCTGTCTTTAACGGATCCTTGCAAAGGATGCACCCTCCCAAATGTGACCCTAACCTTACCGTATTTTTTGGTGCTTTTGCAAAAATGCCTAGCGTCAAACAGTGCACTTGTGCAATGGATTTTTAACATGGGAGTCTATGGAAACGTTAACGTTAGCATTTTTCAACATTTCAACATGAAAAAAACGCTAGCTTTTAGCGCTTCCATGAAGCTAATGTGACCCTGGCCTACCAGCTAAGTAGATGGAATTAAAAATTAAAAAATGGTGGATATGTGGTACCCCAGGGGTTAATGTGCCACCGTAACACCACAAAGGGTTAACTCCCCACACAACCCACAACACTACACTAGCGCCTCCAGGCCAGAAGGGGGAGCTAAAGCTGATTCCCTATATATTCTGGTGTGGAGAGGAAGTGGGGAAGAGCAGAGTGGTGGGAGGAGCTCATGTTGTTTACCTCAGAGTGGCAGTGACAGTTAGTCGGTTGCAGTTAGTTCAGTTCCTGGGAGGACTGAGGAAGAAAGACTGGTGGTGTAAAGGGGCTGCCTTAGGCCTCTCCACAGCCTGCTACCCACTTCCAGGCCTAGTCAGGGTCTGAGGGAAGGAGTAAGAGAAACAGGAGAACACATCTGGGAGACTGAGTTACCTCATAACTCGCCCCGGAGGAGCGCACAGACCGGATACCGGATCCGAAACTGTGGCTGACACACGCAGCACAGTAAACACCAGACCAGTGGGGGTTACATATCTACACTTTACCTCATCGAAACAACACAGCGGGGTCAGAAATACAGAGGAAAGACTCAAGTTGCCTATCAAAGGGGGTACCTGTGAGGGGAGACAGGCCAGCAGCCTAGCTGAAGCAGCAGCAGGGCCACACACACAGAGCAGGAGAGGGTAGCTGAGGACGCGGACAGGGTGGGAGCAACCCGGCCCCAGTACAGACTCCGTGGACAGTACTCTGCTAACAACATCATCTGCAGTAAAGACTTGGAAAACTTCAAAAACGTGAGTTTGTGTGATCCTTGTGCTCAAATCCTGCGTTCCCTCACAAGCAGCTATCATCTCTACTACTACCCCTATCCTGAAATATCAATAGCACCATCTATAGACTGTTACTATCTCTGCCCTGGGGAACCAAGCTCTACCTGCGGAGAGCCATTACATCCGCACTTATCCATGCAATGTGAAGAGCTGCAAGACCTGTGCTCACATAGAGACCAGAGACAGGATACAGATCCCCAACACACAGCAGGATTATAAGATTCCTGGGACTTTCACATGCTCCTCTTCCAATGTGGTATATTTAATTATGTGCACCATTTGCCCAGTAGGTTCTTTCTATGTTGGGGAGACTGGACAGCGTCTAAGAGCAAGGATGAGGTCTCATCGTCACACAATTACACACAAAAAAATCCATTTTCCAGTAGCGGAGCATTTTTCTGGCCAGGGACATAACATTGACAATATGAAGGTTTTAATTTTGAGAGGTAATTTCAAATCCCAAAAACACCGAAGAGTCTGTGAATCCAAGCTAATTAGAAGCTTCAATTGTATACAGAACGGGCTGAACATTGTTGATGGTTTTATGGCTCATTACCACATCTAAACAATGTTGTTCAAAGACATGGAAATCTTAGACACCAGGTTTTCTTATAATTTAGTGTCATAAAGACTTTATTACCTCTGGGCCTGTCTGTTTGAAGATCATCTCCGAGGCTGTTTGTCTATTTTGCCAAATGTCCAGTCCCTGTTATGTTTATTGAGTAAAATATCCAATCATTTTTAGTTGTGCATGCATATATTTTGAGTTTCATTCAATATCTTGTCATACCATGCCTGATGAAGAGACCTGAGTCGTCTCGAAAGCTCGCCTTATAACATCACTTATTTTATTTTTGTTAGCCATTAAAAGGTATCACAACTACAAGATTTGTATCTTGTTTCTCACACTGAGAGCAATCAACAATATCCGCAGCTGCCAAACATCATCCCCGGAGGTTCTGCAGCAGCGATGGTCACCCTGACCACAACCCGTGGGTGGCGTCACAATAAACTCCCCTGTAAATATTCCCCCATTTACTTGCAAAACCCGGGACATGGTCTGGACCAAGACCGCCGTGATAGCCCCAGCAGTACCCCGGTCCAGTACCGAGTACTCCGTCCCAGTGGGCTCCATAGATATGTAGTGTCAAACACATCAAGGGAGAAAGAAAATAATTAGAATCTTATCAGAACAGATTGATGAAGATCTGGACACAGGCCATTAGAGACTGGACGAAAGTTTATGTTATGAGTAGAACAAGTGACACCAGCATCACTTACTATAAATACCAAGTAGTAATGCCATATTACAGTACTTTCACGTTGGTCCTATGGAAACAATTTACCAATGTAAAGTACTAGGCAACTGGTAAAAAACACTTTGAAAAGTAGTAAAAATGTTTTCATAATGCGGAGTTGTGCAAACAATGTAGGACTTTTGCCTTTCTCATCCAAGTTTCAATCAGATCTACCAAATTGGGCAAAGCTAGGAGAAACTGGTGGGAGCTACAATGTCTACCCACCGCTCAAATTCATCAATAAATTCTTTCACCAGAAATGTTACTCCTGTCCCTTTTCAGGGACTGAATTAAGATTTCTGTTGAGGCACATGGAGGCCCAGCTACTAATAAGATGAGCATAGCCAGTCCTTATGAATTTGTTCTTTTTGTCCCTACTAACCTGGTGTATATGATTGTCTTAAATGAACAAATTTATGTAAAAATTAACATTGTTGGCTATGTTGATAATATTACTGGGATTCTTGTTTACTTAATTATCTCCTTGTGATAATAATTAGCTTATTATTTTGATTTCTAGTTATTCCCCTTCCAAAATTAATTAAAGTTTAATTTTACTTTCACTTCCCAGGTGATGAAAATCCGCAAGGTAAGTATGATTTTTTTGTAAAAATTATGATATGAGCATAAAGTTTTAAATATAAGCTTACGGGGGCATCGACCTATTGACAAAGACGTCCTTCAATCTAAAAATTTACATTTCATTATTATTGTTAACCATTATATTTAAGAGGTTAAACAGTCATTAGTAGTGATGGGTGATCAGCCAATGTTTTAAAGTCCAAGTTTGTGGCCGAACGTGGCCCGAACCTAAGTCCAAACCCCAAATTCAGACTTTAAAGTTATGGGATCAGGGCAAGGAGGACTGTAAAATGAAGGAACATAGTTATAAATTAGCAGCATCATTCTTACCGTTTGTACTTCCAGGGTCGCTCATTAACTTCCTGGATATTCACTGCAGAGGGACCCAACAGCCAATCACAGATGCTGTCACAGAGAATGGGCATCTGTGATTGGCTGTTGGAGTTATCTGGAAACTGACCATACATTCTAGATGCTAAATTGTATGGGCAGGTTTCGGGTGAGACTAGCAGTTAATCACAGATACTCATTCTTTGTGACAGTGTCTGTGTTTGGCTGCTTGGGGCGTCATCAATTGACTGACATCATAGTACTGTAAAAATAAATAATTAAAAAAAAATTGCATAGAGCTTTGCTGTATTTATGATCTCAGTGCAGATAAATTCCACTTCATAAAAATACCCACGACACCCTCTCAGGTTCCTCTGAGTATTTTTGCACACAAATTCTTATAGGCAAACAATTATCTCTTTATTAGATGCTATGTAAAATATTTGACACAGGGTAGGGTCACATTTGCGGTTACAATTGCAGATCCTGATCCGGTTTAGAGCAAAATGCTCAAAACCAGTTCCAGATCCGCACCCATAGGCAGCAATACAAAAACCGGATCGCCTCAACAGCGTTGCTTTTCCCGGATCCGGTTTTCTGGTGTGTGGTAAAAATCATGCAAGTAACGTTTTTCAGACAGGTTTCTAATCCATATCCGGATTTCAATTGGAAATCGCAAATGAGAGTGAAGCCGGGTACGGTAACCGGATCGGGTACGCAACACACATGAATGGCAGTATTGCCCCCATTTTTCCTATGGCGCCAATACACTTATATGGATGGAAGTGTATTGGCGTCCGGTTTTGTGCTGTCCAGGTGCATCCAGGTGAATCCGTTTTAAACCTGTGGGATCATGAGTGATTCCTGTAGTCCCTTGCAAAAATCGGATTGTCCCGGATTTTCCCAGATTTGCTCGGTCCGGGACAATCCGGGACAATCCAATTTCAACCGATTTAATTCTTGGACAACAAAAACCATGCTGGGAAGCCGGGGAACATTTGTATTACCATAACATAACATGACAACCGGATGCCACATTAAGTAGCAATCTGGTTACCGCATGTGGATTTAGGGACACACTTGGAGGGCAAAATTAGTCTGAAGGGACATGAGATTACCACATCCAGATCTGGATTCGGTAACCGCATTTTGGCATGTAAATATTAGGACATTTGACACAATTTCATAGCTTGCATTATCAGGTATTAAATGCTGACTACCAAATACCTGCTTGAAGTGTCAGTATATACTGCAAGTTTTATTCACACACTGTCGCTTTAAGAGAATTAGGAGGATTAAAATATTCTCCCCAAACTCTTTCCCTTAAATAGCTATCCCCACCTTAGTTCTAATCATAGAACTCCCACCACCACCACCGACGTACGTTTCAATATGGAATGTTCCTCAGGGTGAGGATTCCAATTCCATATTGAAACGTACGTTGGCAGTGGTGGGATTGCGGCCCAAAGAAAGACTAAACAGGTGCAGGATACAGCTAAAGCACCAGGTATGATGAAACTGGCCCTTTTATGATGACTGCAATATACAGCAAAAACTTGTCAGTTTAAATAGGAGGGATATAGCTTTTACCCTATGATTAGAACTAAGGTAGGGATAGCCATTTAAGGGAAAATCTAAATATGAGGAAGCCCATTATTTTTTTTAATTATTTAAATAAATAACTTAAAAATAAATAATTGACTGTGCCATTTTTTTGATGGCCAGCCAGGTAAAACCCAGGTAGCTGGGGGCTGGGACTCTCAGCATGATAAACCCCCAGCATTCTGGCTGTTGGGTCCCCCTGAAAGGGAAAATCCAGGAAGTTAATGTGCAGCCCCTGAAGTAGACAAGGCAGGATAGTGGGATGGAGGGACACGGTAAGTATAATGCTGTTTAATAACTATAGGTTTTATTTTTACAGTCCCCCAACCCCAGAACCCAACCGAAACTGAAACAAGGACTTCCCAGGGAAGGCCGTGTTCAGGATCTGTGACGGGTCACTAGCTTTTCGGTATGGACCCCAAACTTTACATTTTGAGTTCGCCCATCACTACTTAAAAACAAAATGATATTTAACTTGATTTTTTTTGTTTTAAATATCTCTTGGCTTAGATTGAATAAGAATGGTTCAGTCAAGATCCTTTAGATACATTTGTGAACAATACGGTTATTAGGCTGGGATTGCACGACTGTAGATTCTCTGATGTGAAAGAATCAAGTCGATTATGCTAATGACTCTCATCTGAGTTTGATTAGAGTGTCAGATTAGTGTGATCCGATACCCTCACATGAGACCCTCATAGCACACTGTGAGGAGAAGATGGAGAACAAAATTTCTCCATGTTATCTATTTCTCCACCGAAATCAGATGCCATTCGAGTGCAGTCCGATGATTTTAACGCAGCCATAAACTTGAATGGGTGCGCACCATTTTATTTGCGCAGCAAATTACAGCATTCTGTGTTTTCTTTCTTATGCTGAATCAACATGAGAAAAAAAACACTGATCGATGCTACCTTATAGAATAAAATATCAAATAGACCTTTTCTGAGTTTTACGCTATTTGAGTGAGCCTTAGACCTCAACCACAGACTGTGTAAAAATGCTGTTAATGTGTAAAACCGACCATGTCCAACAAGTAGGAGAGTGGAGGTAACAACCAAGCTCTGTGCCTCATATCTAGTGCCTCACTGTCACGTATTGACTGCCTTTGCAGAATTGGAGTTCTGCTTCTTTGCGTTTCATTGACTTTTTTTCTTCTTAGGGTATGTGCCCACAGGACGTTTTTTAAGCAGACCTGAACGCAGGAAAACATGAGGATCCTACAGTCCTTGAAAGGAGATTAGCTATGATCTTGTCTGCGTTTTTTGCCTGTTTTTTGTGCGTTTTTTGCGCGTTTTTACTGCGTGTTTGATAGCTGCGTTTTTCCTGTGTTTTTTTCCATTGACTTTAGCAAAAACGCAGGAAAATAATTAATATGTCAATTCTTTCCCATCCGCACCAAAAACGCAGGTATTTGACAGCTCTTGATACTTGCAAAACCAGTGCATGGGCACAGCGCTTCTGTGAAACACATTGGTTTTGCTGGGAATCAAAACCACAGGAACAAATTAGCATAAATTACCATAAAACCAATGGTAAACTGCATGCAGAAACCGCAGGAAAAACGCAGCAAAAACATCCTGTGGGCACATACCCTTAGTCTGCTGCTGTTGCTGAATGTGTGGTGGGCGGCTCAGCAGCTGATGAGTGAGTCGTGGCTCAGGTAAAGGTGATTGGTGTGACTGAGCTTTTCGCTCTCCAATCTTTTAGCCTTAAGTAGTTCTGCTTCCCTTCACCAGAGATTGTAGATTCAGTTCATTTCTGATTTAGGGCCTGTGCTATGAAGTCGTGCTTTGCTGACCTGTGGTGTTGCTGTCATGGACTTTTATTTGAAGCTGCTGGGTTTTCCTTGTCCATGGGTAGAGGTAGGAGCTTTGAGCCTAGGGCTTTCAGAGCTTAGGAGAAAGGTGGCGACTTGAACCTCCTTACTTTCAGAGGTACCTCCAAGAGCAGGGTGAGCCACGGACCCCCAGTATAAGGGTCAGATTAGCTCCCGCTGAATCCTTTCTCACACCTCACCATCCTATTTATTGATTCCCTCACCCCCTAAACATGAAATTCACACATTGAAATGAGTTTAACAAATTTTCCTTGCTCTACTCCTAGATGTTTATATACCCGAAGGTAAGTCTAATCTTCATTGCAAATCCTGAACTGTGAGTATAGAATTATTTGCAATTGTTTAATTAAGTACATGAGTGTGATATTTGAAAGAATGAAAGTTTAAAATACATCTCTTTTGGAAAGCAGATACCTGCTAGCGTTTATACCCATGCAATATTTATGAAAAAAGTTTTTAAGTAACTGTCCAAAAATCTCAACTAAGCCTGGTTTCACACTTGTGTTCAGGTGTATCAGTCTGAAAACGCGCCTGACCACATCCATATTATTTTGTGCAACCACAGCGGTATTAATCCGAGCGTCTGTTTGAAAAAAATAGCCTTTCCGCTGCATTCATGATTGATCCATTCTGTACTGTGGGTAAACTTTCACTTCTCACACCAAGCCTAATGTTTCAAACTCTTCAATGACCATCAGGAGGCCTTTGCATGATATGAGCCACAAAACCTCCAACTTCAAGTGTTACACTGACCTTATTCCCCCACTCTCAAATGCTATAATGGTGCAGAGCAAGACGATAAATGGGAGCTGTAATAGAAGGCTATTGGAACTTCATTTTGAATGGATTCGCCAAGGGTGAAACAGGACAGAAACATTTACAGACAACATGACCTATATTTCTCTGAGTAGCACTCATAAATCACTCTGAATAAATCAATATTTTAAGAAAATTTCCTTTCATACTTTCAGCATTTACGTATTTACATTCTGTTATGTATTAAAATGTTTTTCCTTGATAATTTTGCAGATTATATAGACTCCCATGGTAAGTTTATGTTACTCATTTATTTTTGTAAATGCTAAAATGTTGTTAGTGTAGGGATTTATCTTCATATGGTGGTGTGCAAAATTTCTTCAATTGTTCTTCCATTTATTGCTCTGCCCTTTATTGTCAGGATGTAAAACATGTACGTAATACTAGGTTTGTACAGGCAACAGAGTTGGTGATAGAGAGCAGGTGTCATGGAGTCTGACAAGATCACCAGAAATATGGAAACCTGAACTTACCCTCTGACTAGGAGATCATACACTGTCCCTTATTCCAGAGGTACGCCTGATGGTCGGGAGGTCTGGACCACCAGTGAAGCCCTGACTCTGAGTAAAGCCGGTTAAAGGGAACCTGTAACCCCTTTGGGCATTTTAAACTATGCCCAACAGCTTAAACATGATGTAAACAGGGTTCTTATAAGCTTTTTATGTGCCCAGAGCCGCTGGAGCAGGTAACCGCGCTCATCCGTTGAAGTGCGGAAGTCTCACAAGACTTCACAAATCTTGCAAGACTTCGGTGCAGAAGTCTCGCGAGACTCCACAAATCTCGCAAGACGTCGCCACTAGCTTCAATGGAGGAGCGCGGTCTCCTGCCCTAGTGGCTCCACTGTGCAGGCGCAAGTGCTCCTGACCCGCCCCAGGGCCATGGAGTACCGGGTTCCTGGCGTTGTATTTCATGGGGGATGTCACAGGGCCTGTTGCCTGGTCCCGTGGCCTGATGGTCACTGAAAAGAGTCAATTAAAAATAAAATAAAGGATGATTCGTGACGCCACCTATGGTTCCGGTAATTTTACCCGTGCTGCTGGACCGACCTCCAGGGTGATGGTGTTGCAGCAGGATGCTTACGCTCCCCGTAGGTGGATCGGGATTCCCGGGGCAGTAGTGGGAATTATTGATGATTGCAGACAGTCTATGGAAGGAGCAGGATCAGGGGCCGCAATAACAGTCAACACACAGGGTTGTTGTTTCCGTACCTTTACTGATGATATGAGCAAGGTGAAGTCCAGGGTACAGTTTAGGTGGTCTGGGAGCTGTTCAGGATCTCCACATCTAATGAGTTTTGAGGCCACCCTGTTACGCTGTGTGTGCACTTATAGAGGAGTTATAAGAACCCCATTAACATTATGTATAAACTGGCGGGCATAGTTTAAAATGCCCAAAGGGGGTGACAAGTTCCCTTTACACCCCCTTTTCCCTATCAGAAATAAAGGTTGGAACTGTAGAAAGAATCCCACACAAAGAGACACACAGGGGAGAAACAAAGCACAAACTCTCAGCACACCCACCCTAAGGAAATACACAACTGCACACAGAGAGAAACAAGGTACAGGGTGAGATATACAAACAAGGGGACATCTACCATACAACAGAAAGTATACAACTGTTCACCAAAACAATTGATAGCAGCTACAAGACTGGTATCACTGAGGCAATGCAAGAACTATAATTGGCATGGGAGACACAGTTCCACCATTTCTTAAAGGGCGGAGGTGCCTGTGATAGTTATACAGCCCCCGGTGACTCCAGCAGCAAATCACCAGCCAACTGGGAATTAACTCTTGCCAAACTCAAAACAACTATAAGAATTTTCAAAAACGTAACGCACCACACCATAATATTTATTCTCATGGTCACTGATAGTTTACCATATTTTGTGTGTATTGTTATAGAACATTACTGGTAACACTCCAACAAATTATTAAACAAGTGAAAACCACTAAGGAGTTATAGTGAACAAGCGGCGGCGAAATGGACGTAGGGGGCGTGCTACCCGGCGGGACTCAGAGTGAGTGACCGAGGTTGTTACCTGTGATTTGATTTGTGCCTTGCGGTACTTCCTAATTATATGTCCCATTTTCTTGCATTTTACCACCACAAAGGTTATTGACCTTATACATTATGTGTTCACTCACTGAGTAATTACCTGCCTTTAGCCATTTGTGGGATTCTCCCAACTGTACTTAACTGTAAAACGTGTATGTGTCTGCTTTTATATTTGTATTAAAATAAAGGTGATATTTTATGTAACTATAACTCCTTAGTGGTTTCCACTTGTTTAACAAACCCAAAACAAGTAGGCACAAAAACAGGCAAGGCCCAAAGACTGAGCAACTAAGAGCCAAAAGAAAGTCTGTGCCTACCAAGGATGAGAGTAAGGCTAGGGTCACACATGTGGCACAATTTAGAAATCCTGATTCGGTTTTGAGCTGTCAAAAAGCTCAAAACCGGATCAGGAAACGCTCCTCGTAGGAGCCCATTATAGTAACCGGATTGCTTTACATGCAATCCGGTTACCGGCTCCGGATTTGCAGCCTGCATGAAAAATCATGCAGGCTGCAATTTTCGGAGCGGTATCTCTGCCGCAGCAGATTTGTTATAATGGGCTCCTATGGGAGCCCATGTGGCTGCCGCAAGACATCTGTGAATGCCTGCAGCAGCCGGCGGCTTTGTTAATCCCTGCTGCTGCAGGGATAAACAAAGGGTTAAATAATGAGAATGCATGTGGACAGCATGTCTGTGGGGGTGTCCACCCCACCTAGAGACATGCTGTCCACTTAGGACGGCATGTCAGGGGTTAACTTAGCTGTTAACCCCCTCGCCGCTATAGTCGGCTTTCTTCTATTCTTTCTATTACAAGCCACTGGCTCCCAGCATCAGGACCACTATGCTACGAACTTTGCGCTAGCATTTTTCAGTACAGCATCCTCAATGCTAACGCAAAGTGCCAATCATAGTGGTCCAGATGCTGGGAGCCGGCAGCTTGTCATGAAGAATGAATGAAAGCCGACAATAGCGGCGAGGGGGTTAACAGCTAAGTTAACCCCTGACATGCCGTCCTGAGTGGACAGCATGTCTGTAGGGGGGGTGGACACCCCCTACAGACATGCTGTCCACTTGTATTCTCATTATTTAACCCTTTGTTCATCCCTGCTGCAGCAGGGATGAGCAAAGGTTTATATGTTATTAATGGATGTGGGCAACATGTCTGTAGGGAGTGCTCACCCCCCCCCCCCACAGACATGCTGACCACATAGGTTGGCATAGGAAGGGTTAATGTGCATCAAATCTTTATTTTCTTCTATGACCGGCTTCTATTACAGTTAAATGTTCGGCGGCGGCTCCTTTCAGTGAAGCAGATACAGTACACATTGTATGCACTGTATCTGCTGCTCTCCGACGTGCTGAAAGCTTAAACAGTAAGTCTATGGCAGTGCTGCTGCCATAGAACTACTGTATAAGATAGCAACACTCAGCGAACATTTAGTTTAAATAAAAGCTGGCAATAGCCACCTGTAAAATAAATGTGATTAACCCTTCAAATGCCAACCTATGTGGTCAGCATGTCTCTAGGGAGGGTGGGCACTCCCTACAGACATGTTGCCCACATCTTTTACATTAACCCTTTGTTCATCCCTGCGGCAGCAGGGATGAACAAAGTATCCGTCAACCGGATTGCCCATTCAGACCAATCCGGTTGCCGGATTCCGGCTTTGGAACAAATTTTGTTCCTGAAATGTGTGTGAAGGTAATTGCGATTACTGCATCCGGATGTGGATGCGGTAAATGCAATTACACTTCAAAGTGTGACCCTCGCCTAATACTTAAGCTTTGTGACTCATATCTAATAATCTACATTTTATGATAAATTAAACTATTTTTTGTTATTCAATTTCAAGGAAATGAAAAACCTAATGTTAAACTTACTTTATTGATCTTGTTAACATATAGTATAATAAAAGATGTTAGTGAATAGAAAGTGACAAATGCCACCAGAATTTTTATAGTTGTTATCACTTTTGACCTTGACACCTGAAAAGTTAAGACACCTCGATAGTAGTTATCTGTACACATCATTCAGAGAAGTTTACTTTATGGAACTCACAATGAATTGGATAAATAAATGATGTAATTCAAGCAATCATAGTATTGCGAATAATCTAATATATAAAGCTGCATATGTGGGTATGTATGTATGTATGTATGTATGTACAGTGCAGACCAAAAGTTTGGACACACCTTCTCATTCAAAGATTTTCCTGTATAATCATGACTATGAAAATTGTAGATTCACACTGAAGGCATCAAACACTATGAATTACCACATGTGAAATTATATACTTAACAAAAAAGTGTGAAGCAACTGAAAATATGTCTTATATGCTAGGTAGGGATGGGCGAATCTACTCGTTACTACTCGGTACTCGCCGAGTAGTAAGGGATTCGCCCGACTCGTTACTGTGCGAGTAATCGCAGGGATTACTCGCACAGTAACGAGTCCGCCTCTCCTCACCCCCCCGCCCAGATCTAAATTAGGACTGGGCTGGGGGAGCGAGCAGGGAGCGAAGGAAGGGAGGGGGGAGAAATTCTCCTTACCTCTCTTTCGGCTTCTGCTGTGTGCTGGGCTCCGGGTCCTGCGGGCTGTGGCAGCTCCAGGGTCCTACAGCCCGCCTGCTCTCCCTGTGTACAGACATATATGTCTGTACACAGAGATGTAGCAGTGCTGAGATTGTTCTCAGTCTGCTCACTCCCTGTGCATAGACATGTATATCTATGCACAGGGATGTAGCAGAGTGGACATCGCATTTTGGACTACGTCGGACGGAAGAGGATTTTTTTAATTAAAGATGGAGTCCCTAATGGCTTTTTTTTATTTCTAATAAAACATTTTCTCTGTGTTGTGTTTTTTTTAAAACAATTTAATAGAAATTCATGGCGGTCATGTCTAATATTGGCGTGACCGCCATAAATTTCGGGCTTAGGACCAGCTGATAATACATAGCTGGCCCTAACCTCTTTATTACCCAGTGAGCCACCAAACCAGGGCCACTGGAAGAGCGTGGTTCAGCGCCAGAGGATGGCGCTTCAATGAACGCGCCATCTTCTGGGGCGGCTGCGGGCTGCAATTTGCAGCGGGGGGTGCCCAGAAAGCTTGGGCCTCCCTGCGCTGCAGATTCCAGCCCCCGCGTGCCTAGCTGTACCTGGCTAGACAAAGAAATTGCGCGGAGCCCCACGCATTTTTTTTTTATTATTTCATGAAATCCATGAAATAATAAAAAAAAAGGGCTCCCCTATATTCTTGTGTCTGGCCAGGTACAAATAGGCAACTGGGGGTTGGGGGCTGCCCTTCGCTGCCTGCTGGATCCGGCTGGTTACAGAAATACGGCGAAGCCCGCGTCATTTTATTTCTGAAAAATCAATAATGGTGCGGTGGCTCACTGGGTAATAAAGAGGTTAGGGCCAGCTTTGTATTATCAGCTGGCCCTAAGCCCGAAATTTATGGCGGTCACGCCAATATTAGACATGACCGCAATGAATTTCTATTACCGTATATACTCGTGTATAAGCCGACCCGTGTATAAGCCGATCCCCCTACTTTTGCCCCCAAAACCTGGGAAAATCTATTGACTCGTGTATAAGCCGAGGGTGGACCCTAGCACAAGTATACAGCCCCCAGCAGTGTGGTATACACCAGTCCCAGAGGTAGATACAGCAGCCCCAGTGGTAGTATACACGCAGCCCCAGTAGTATATACAGCCCCAGTGGTATATACAGCTCCAGTGGTAGTATAGACGCAGCCCTAGTAGTATATACAGCCCCAGTGGTAGTATATACAGCCCCAGTGGTAGTATATACAGCCCCAGTGGTAGTATACAGGGCCCCAGCAGTATATACAGCCCCAGTGGTTTATACAGCCCCAGTGGTAGTATACAGGGCCCCAGAGGTATATACAGCCCCAGTGGTAGTATATACAGGGTCCCAGCAGTATATACAGCCCCAGTGGTTTATACAGCCCAGTGGTAGTATAGACGCAGCCCTAGTAGTATATACAGCCCCAGTGGTAGTATATACAGCCCCAGTGGTAGTATACAGGGCCCCAGCAGTATATACAGCCCCAGTGGTTTATACAGCCCCAGTGGTAGTATACAGGGCCCCAGAGGTATATACAGGGCCCCAGAGGTAGTATATACAGCCCCAGTGGTAGTATATACAGCCCAGTGGTAGTATACAGGGCCCAGAGGTATATAGCAGCCCAGTGGTAGTATACAGGGCCCAGAGGTATATAGCAGCCCCAGTGGTAGTATACAGGGCCCCAGCAGTATACACAGCCCCAGTGGTTTATACAGCCCCAGTGGTAGTATATACAGCCCCAGTGGTAGTATATACAGCCCCAGTGGTAGTATACAGGGCCCCAGAGGTATATAGCAGCCCCAGTGGTAGTATACAGGGCCCCAGAGGTATATAGCAGCCCCAGTGGTAGTATACAGGGCCCCAGAGGTATATAGCAGCCCCAGTGGTAGTATACAGGGCCCCAGAGGTATATAGCAGCCCCAGCGGTAGTATACAGGCATCCCCAGTAATGCAGGGCCCCCCAGCGTCTCTCCGGTCACCTGTAAAGGAAGCTATACTTATCACAGTGCTCTGTCCGCGCCCGCTCGCACCCGCTGTCAGCAGCCGACCGGATCCTCCATCTTGCGTCTTCTTTCTTCCTGTTTCCTGTGCTCGTCGCAGGGAATGACGTCATTTCCCGCGACGAGCACAGAAACAGGAAGAAAGAAGACGCAAGATGGAGGATCCGGTCGGCTGCTGACAGCGGGTGCGAGCGGGCGCGGACAGAGCACTGTGATAAGTATAGCTTCCTTTACAGGTGACCGGAGAGACGCTGGGGGGGGCCCTGCATTACCGGGGATGTGGGGGCTGCTGTATACCGATGTATACATCGGTATGTACCGATGTATACATCGGTATACAGCACTGACTCGCGTATAAGCCGAGGGGGGTACTTTTCAGCCCAATTTTTGGGCTGAAAAACTCGGCTTATACGCGAGTATATACGGTAAATTGTTTTAAAAAAAACACAACACAGAGAAATTTTTTTTTATTAGAAATAAAAAAAAAAAGCCATTAGGGACTCCATCTTTAATTAAAAAAATCCTCTTCCGTCCGACGTAGTCCAAAACACAATCTCAGCTCTGCTACATCCCTGTCTGTGCTTAGACAGACAGGGATGTAGCAGAGCTACGAACTGACTAAACAGAGCTGAACTCTTCTGTCAGCCAGACTCGCTCTGCTCCCGAGATTCCCGAGCAGTGACGGAAGTTAATTTATTCACTGCTCTGTTACAATTCGGGAATCTCTGGAAAGAGCAGCAGAGAGACTCGGAGAGCGAGTCTGCAGCCGGCGACGGCGGAGGCAGCGGTAAGTAGCTGGCCGGTCCGGTGCACCCCCCACCCTCTCCACCCTCCCCCTCACCCCCACCCTACCCCCCCGATTCAATCAAGCTTTTTGCCGCTGGCTTTAAAAGAATAACATGAGGATTTGCAGGTTTTTCCTCTGCTGCCAGACCCCTTATAGAGTCCGTCAGCAGAGGAATCGCTGCAATACTCACCTCCCCATTAATTAACATTGGAATCGCTAGACTCGCAACGAGTAGAGAGTCCTGGACTCAGACTCGGTGGAGTCTAGCGATTCCGAGTAGTTTAGGATTCGCCCATCCCTAATGCTAGGTTCTTCAAAGTAGCCACCTTTTTCTTTGATTACTGCTTTGCACACTCTTGGCATTCTCTTGATGAGTTTCAAAGCCGCAAAGCACCCCGACACCATCACACCTCCTCCTCCATGCTTCACGGTGGGAACCAGGCATATAGCGTCCATCCGTTCACCTTTTCAGCGTCGCACAAAGATACGGTGGTTGGAACCAAAAATCTCAAATCATCAGACCAAAGCACAGATTTCCACTGGTCTAATGTCCATTCTTTGTGTTCTTTAGCCGAAACAAGTCTCTTCTGCTTTTTGTCTGTCTTTAGCAGTGGTTTCCTAGCAGCTGTTTTACCATGAAGGCCTGTTGCACAAAGTCTCCTCTTAACAGTTGTAGAGATGTGTCTGCTGCTTGAACTCTGTGTGGCATTGACCTGGTCTCCAATCTGAACTGCTGTTAACCTGCGATTTCTGAGGCTGGTGACTCGGATTAACTTATCCTCCGCAGCAGAGGTGACTCTTGGTCTTCCTTTCCTGGGGCGGTCCTCATGTGAGCCAGTTTCTTTGTAGCGCTTGATGGTTTTTGCAACTGCACTTGGGGACACTTTCAAAGTTTTCCCAATTTTTCGGACTGACTGACCTTCATTTCTTAAAGTAATGATGGAAACTCTTTTTTCTTTACTTAGCTGCTTCTTTCTTGCCATAATACAAATTCTAACAGTCTATTCAGTAGGACTATCAGCTGTGTATCCACCAGACTTCTGCACAACACAACTGATGGTCCCAACCCCATTTATAAGGCAAGAAATCCCACTTATTAAACCTGACAGGGCACACATGTAAAGTGAAAACCATTTCCGGTGACTACCTCTTGAAGCTCATCAAGAGAATGCCAAGAGTGTGCAAAGCAGTGCTCAAAGCAAAAGGTGGCTACTTTGAAGAACCTAGAATATAAGACTTATTTTCAGTTGTTTCACACTTTTTTGTTAAATATATAATTCCACATGTGTTCATTCATAGTTTTGATGCCTTCAGTGTGAATCTACAATTTTCATGGTCATGAAAATACAGAAAACTCTTTAAATGAGAATGTGTGTCCAAACCTTTGGTCTGTACTGTATGTGTGTGCATATGTTTATCCCTGCCCACTCCACATAGACCCGCCCACTGCCTACTCCATATAGCTCCACTCACTCAACATAGCCATGCCCACTTTGCAAAGCCCACCCACTGTACATAACCAAGCCCATTTGTGTAGCCCCAAACACTCCACATAGAGGTCCCCACTCCACTTAGCATCCTGCGTCTTCCCATCTCCCCTCCTCCTCTACATAGCCCGGTCTCCGGGACTATGTGGAGAGATGGATGTATGAAGGGGTGGGGCTATACATGGGTGCGATGGCTACCAGGATGGGTAGGGCTATGTGTAAGGGTGGGGCTATGAAGGGGTTGGGATATCATACATAAACACACATACATACGTTACTATATAAAGGTGATATTGCCATGTATGGGTCATATTACCATATATGAGTAATATGACAATTTGTGGGCATTATGTCTGAGAAACACTGGGCTATACAGCTAGTAATAATAATAATAACAATAATAATAATAATTACACACACTCTGAAATACATGTTGTTGGGCTGTAAAATAGGGGCTAGGGAGTGACTGTCACTTTTATTTGGTTTTCCAGTATAAAAAGATAATATTGCAATTACTCCAGGAAACTACAGACTTATCAATGCTCCCAATGCATGTTCTGTGCGCTGCAAGGATTCGCCAATTTCTAAGTCAAGCATAGACCGCAGTTATTTGATGTCCATGTTCTCGGCCAGAACCCGACTAATTAGATTAACCACTATCAATACAAGCGTATAGAGCAAACGTATCTGACTAGTAAGCGCGGCTGTCTAGTTGGTGTGGCCTTCCTCCATACACTTGTATTAAGCGAGGTAGTCCGTGTTCCTGGTTTAGATACTATACTATAGACATAAAGTAAATGGGTTGAGCAAGATAATTCAGTCATCTTAAGGCACAGTCAATCCATGAAGAATTAACTAAGAAGTGTGTACAATAGATTCCACTGTTCTTCCATTTACTGCTTTGCCCTTGTAAAGGGACTTTGCTTACCAAGAGTGAGAGCAACAGCCATATTGTGTGACTCATGTCTAATTCTTCATATTTTGTGATATGTTAAAATATTTTTTCATATTCATTTCCTAGGAGAAGAAACGGCCCAAATGGTAAGTTAAAGTGTCATTGTAAATATAAAATGTGGTATGCATAAGGCTGTGGGATCACCAAGAGAGTGAGAAAAGCCAACTTCTTCCTCCCTTTATATGAGATAACAATTAGAAAACAAAAAAAGTATGTGTAAGATGTCTCCAAATACCTTGCAATAAAAAGTAAAAGCTAATGCTACTAAAAAAAGGTTACTTGGTACATACCTTTTTTGCAAAAAAAGTACTAAGCCATTCCACCACGAAAAGATGACCCTCTTCTGAACGGTCCTTAAGCTAGCCATATTAAGACCCACTCCTGTGCGTATCAACCTCACAAGGAGCAAGGTGCAGTGTGAACCGTGTCCAAATAGATCACAGATGGAATGCAGTAAGCCTATTTCTGCTCAGCAGGTGAGAGGCGGGGTCCTACAACTTATCAGGAGATAAGTGGTTAAGTCAGTTTAGCAACTAAGCTGAGACAGAAAAACAAAGTAGTAGTGTGAACAGGCCTGTATAGGAAGTTCACTGCCAATGCCATATCAGCCGCCTCCTTTACATAGCCCCATCACCGGGACTATGTGGAGAGGTGGATGTATGAAGGGGTGGGCTATACATCGGTGCGATGCTACCAGGATGGGTAGGGCTATGTGTAAGGGTGGGGCTATGAAGAGGTGGGGCTAATGGAAGGGGTGGGGATATCATACATAAAACACACATACATACATTACTATATAAAGGCGAAATTACCATATATGGGTGATATTACCATATATGAGCATTATCACCATATGTAGGCATTATGTCTGAGAAACACTGGGCTCTACAGCTAGTAATAATAATAATAATAATATAATACAGACACTCTGAAATACATGTTGTTGGGCTGTAAAATAGGGGCTAGGGAGTGACTGTCACTTTTATTTGGTTTTCCAGTCTAGAAACGATAATATTGCAATTACTCTAGGAAACTACAGACTTATCAATGCTCCCAATGCATGTTCTGTGCGGTGCAAGGATTCGCCAATTTCTAAGTCAAGCATGGACCGCAGTTATTTGATGTCCATGTTCTCGGCCAGAACCCGACTAATTAGATTAACCCTATCAATACAAGCGTATAGAGCAAACGTATCTAACTAGTTAGTGCGGCTGTCTAGTTGGTGTGGCCTTCCTCCATATGTATTGAGTGAGGTAGTCCCGGTTCCTGGTTTAGAAACTATACTGTAGACATAGAGGGATAAATGGGTTGAGCAAGATAATTGAGTCATCTTAAGGCACAATCAATCCATGAAGAATTAACTAAGAACTGTGTGTACAATAAATTCCACTGTTCTTCCATTTACTGCTTTGCCCTTGTAAAGGGACTTTGCTTACCAAGAGTAAGAGCAGCAGCCATATTTTGTGACTCATGTCTAATTCTTCATATTTTGTGATGTTAAAATATTTTTTCATATTCATTTCCTAGAAGAAGAAACGCCCAATGGTAAGTTAAAGTGTCATTGTAAATATAAAATATGGTATGCATAAGACTGTGGGAGCACAAGAGAGTCAGAAAAGCCAATCTTCTTCCTCCCTTTTTATGAGATAACAACTAGAAAACAAAAAACTATGTGTAAGATGTCTCCAAATACCTTGCAATAAAAAAGTAAAAAGTAATGCTACTAAAACAAAGTTACTTGGTACATACGTTTTCTGCAAAAAAAGTACTAAGCCATTCCACCGCGACAAGGTGAACCTTTCTGATCTTCTGAACGGTCCTTACGCTAGCCATATTAAGACCCACTCCTGTGCGTATCAACCTCACAAGGAGCAGGGTGCAGTGTGTGAACCATGTCCAAATGGATCACAGATGGAATGCAGTAAGCCTATTTCTGCTCAGCAGGAGAGAGGCGGGGTCTTCCAACTTATCAGGAGACAAGTGGTTAAGTCAATTTACCAACTAAGCTGAGACAGAAAAAAAAGTAGTAGTGTGAACAGGCCTGTATAGGAAGTTCACTACCAATGCCATATCA